>JASVER010000079.1:3342836-3456586 GCA_030449065.1 Oceanodroma leucorhoa
CTGGGGTTGTTTAGCCTGGAGAAGAGGAGGCTGAGGGGAGACCTTATCGCTCTCTACAACTGCCTGAAAGGAGGCTGTAGAGAGGTGGGTGTCGGTCTCTTTACCCAAGTAACAAGTGATAGGACAAGAGGAAACGGCCTCAAGTTGCACCAGGGGAGGTTTAGATTGGATATTAGGCAAAATTTCTTCCCCAAAAGTGTTGTCAARCAYTGGAACAGGCTGCCCAGGGAAGTGGTTGAGTCACTATCCCTGGAGGTATTTAAAAGACGTGTAGATGTGTCACTTAGGAGCATGGTTTACTGGTGGACTTGGCAGTGTTAGACTCAATGATCTTAAAGGTCATTTTCCAACCTAAATGATTCTATGATTCTATGATTCTAACTGACTCAAATATGTGAATTTTGTGTTAATAACTAAAATCCTTTAAAAAGGACTGGATTTAAGACCTACATGGAGAATGTCATAGATGAATCTTYGTAACATCAATAAAGCTTGTGGGAAGCTTTATGAAAAATCTGCTAGAGATGACAAAGGCTGTAGTTTATATATATCACCATGAGATGGTGAGAAACAAAATCACAGTTTGAAACAGTGCATGTGCCTGCTCTAGAGATTAATGCTTGGAAAGATGGAAAACCCTAATAAACATTAGGAGATAAGTTTGCTAGACTTCCAAATTGTTCCACCATTGTTCAAGTAACCAAGTAACTTAAATAGAAACCTTTTGTTTGGAGCAGAATAGTTTGCAGCCAATTTCATCTCGAATAAGAAAGTATGTCTGTGCTGTTATGAATCCTATTAGAAGGGTCTACATTGAGTTTTAGAAACAATATCACAGTAATCCCACTTAAATTGACAATTAAAGTGTGTTTTGCTTATGGCTGGCTTCAGACACACTGTGCAATTTACTAAGTAATAGGAAAAATGTCGTTTGCTATATGCAAATTTCTTTTAGCATAAATTAAATATTAGTGTTCTTTGCTAATTCAAGTTTACAACTATAGGAAAGACCATTAGTGAGATTTTCTTAGAGCACTACAATCTTGCACATTATTTCTGAAACTATTCCATATAGTGGCAGAATTACAACACAAATACCTATGTACAGCTTTCCAATATGCTATAAAAATATACATGGACTGATTTGATGCAGCATCGAGTAAATTAGGGAAGACTTGAGAGTAACAGAGTTACATCAGCTTACAACCTTACAGAGGCGTTGAGGCTCATGCCTTTGCAATGTAGAAAAGCATAGAGTGTAAAATATACCTGCTTCTCCTAAAAACATTTCCACTGTGGAAGGATAGTTCTTTGTGAAAACAGCCGTATGCATCCGAAAGTTGTACAACTATTGCTTCCTAAATTCACCATTTCTAGGATCCAGGGTTTCTGATCAGGCATTTTTGTGTTTCTTAGTGTGAGCCCAAAGATGGTAAATCCCGTATTGAATTATAGAGGATTGCAGCATAGAAGCAAACGGAATGGTTAAACTACTTAGGCTGTTTCTGTTTTCCAGAGTAACATGAAGAACCATTCGCTCTGATATGTAGGGACTGAGTTACCTATTCCAGAAAGGAGTATAATAGCAATGTTAAAATTACCACAAAAGAAATCAAATAAGGGTCACTGTTAGGAACTTGGCTCACAAAAGATGACATTGTACCGTAATTTTCTGTTCTCATTGTAGGACTTAAATCTGAGACTTTCCTGCAAATCTAATGGAAATGGCATTTCCATGGCCTTGTATGGCTTTTGCTGCAGAGCAATTTAGAGAAAATCTGAGCTGAAAACTCTGAATGAGCAATTTACATTATTTGTGAACATTTTTTTCACCTTCTGCAGTTTTTTCCTTCCCATGAAACAAATGAAAATTTTTATTACCTCATGGAGAAGACATTTTTTGTGGATTATTTGGGCATTTACCAATGTTTTATAAAGAAAAAAAACTTTAACACATTTTGTAAACTCTTTTACTAATATATCAATACATCATTGTCATGAGTAGAGTTTTGTAAGAAATATGTGAACTATTTTCTTAAGGAAAGCCACAAACCAGTCAACTTATACAACCCAATTGCTATAGTATAGTTAAATTAACCATAACGGTTATTCACAGAGTGTTGCTATTTATTTGGACTATATTAAAATCTATGCATAGATTTCATTTTACCAAATCTTTAAATATATTTTTCTGAAGCAGCTAATTTAGGAAGGTGAATTGAATTCTGTCTTCAGTCAGTGAAGAGATATGAGCACTACCCAAAGAAGATGCCACACTGAAGGCTCTCCAGTGAGGTTTCTTATTTTCAAATTGTTCTGTGTAGCTGTAACCATGAACCTCCTTAACTGCCTACAGTACAGTGATGTTTTGCTGTAAGAAATTGGGCTGCTACGTCTACAGAGTTCATTGTATTACCATGTGGAGACATTAATCTGTTTTCCAGAAGGTACATGCCATATCATCATAGCATTGCATGTGTGTTAATTAGTCTTGCCTGATTTAACCTGTTGTTGTTCATAAGTCAGGTATRTGTCCTGTGACTCCAGTTCGAACCCATTCAGAGCTAAGTGAAGGACCCATCCTATGTCACTGCATCCTGTGGAGAAGAAATACCTTGGAAGTTCTTGTAGACACCAGAAAGTCACCTCCAAAGACAGAAGCATTAAGAAGYTCGTTAGATTTGCGCTGTGCTCGCTGAGTACTGCTTTCCATAAGAGCAGGATGCTGAGATATACCGCAGGGTATACTTTCACGTACACAGCTCTTGAACAGGTTTGTTACTTCCTCGCAGATATAAGAGTGACAGTGCAGGTGCTAATCAGGCCTGTGGGTTTGAGCAGGATAACGGTTGGCTCGTCTGCTGCAACCTGACAGCTGAAATTGCTCGGAGTTTCGGGCCCTAACAGAGATACGCATTGCCAAGAGAGAGCTCTGGTGCCATTTGTCTGCCCGTCTGCCTGGGGACCATGTCGTTGTTTTCCAAACTGCACGGAGAGCATAAAAAATACCATGTTTGTATTCTAGTCAGGTTCTGCTTGTTACAAAACAGCACTGAGGGTATTTGGCACTTCAAAAGAGGTGACCCAAAGCAGTTTACCTGTAACTCATTGTGCGTTCTTGGCAGATGAGAAAAATAGCAAGCTCCTAAGCACCATGAGACGGTGAACTCTTGCAAGTAAGACAAATTGATTTTGTACTGGAGCATTCCTACTGGGAGGTGCTGGCTCTGACTGTTCCATGATTTGCTGTGAACTTTCCATTSCTTAAATATCACAGGCTCTCAGTTTTGAGGCTTCTGTTTTAAATCCAAAAGTCCAGATTCTGCTTTCCTGTTCTGTCACTTAGCTCTATTTTACTCCATAAGTATTTCCGCTGTCTTCTTTAAGTCTTGGWTAATGACACCGTTCCCCATGATGATTAGGAGCACAAGGATCTGTTTTTTCTTTCTTTGTAAAGAGCAGGATGTGTTTGGGTTCATGCATTCTAGTTCGCGAATTTTCTGATCTCTCAGYTTGCCAATAATAATTCTGAGATGTCTAATATTTAGGGCACGGGACTAYGTTCAGCAAAATTCAATGTTTGCTACTAAATTCTGAAAGATTCTCAGATGTTTTTGACAAAGGAAGCTAAGATAAGTTCAGCAATGCTATGTCAGGATAACACATGTCTGAAGATCTGGCTTAGTGAAGATATATATTTTGAGTGAGATTTAYCTCAGCCAACTTTCACTATCTAAAATATGGGTGTCCAGTCAAACCTAAAGGTCTAAGGATATTCAGAGAGAAATTCATATCGGATTTCTTAGAAACCCATCCTGCAGGGCATAATTCACACTGGCCATGCTTGTCTTGTTCTTGACTATGTACTGGAAACTGCTTAATGCAGATGACAATCTTGTAGTTTCAGAAACCAGATGAAATAAATATTGCCAGCTTCCTTCTCTTGCAGCRTCTACAAGCATGCCAGGGTAACGCGACTTCAAGAGACAAAATAATAGCATCAGTCCCTGCTGGAGTGTTAGCTGCAAAAACAACAGGTGCAAAACCAAATCTAAAATTCCTGGCTTCCTTATGCTTTCGTCTTCATGATTCAGATTATCAACACATTTGCCAGCAATATGTCCTAATAAAATGTATGTGTGTTCAGATAAAAAATTGTACAGAGGTAGGGAAAATAAAGAAGAAAAAAATCAAGTGCAAAATAAGAGATGGAGCTTTGTCAGGATCATAGTATTCAAAAGGCAGTTTGTTTTCTCATTTGGTTATCTTTGTGGCATGTAAAAAATATGAACCTTCCCTGTGTCAATTAAAATGAAATACTCTAATTTGCACTCACCCTTCTGGTCCACAAAGCATTGTATAAGCGGGTATTTGCACTGCTAGTTTATTATAAATTCAGACTAAAAAAAAAAGTGTTAATCTTTAGCCCATAAAGTATGAGACCTCACACCAATTTGGCAAAAATGAAGTAGGAAACTGAAACCTTCTCTAGAGCTAGAAAGATGGGGAAACATGAAGTGTTAACAGTTACTCCATTAAGTCTTTGGATTTTTGAGTACAGCATAATCTATTTCAATATTTTTAACACTTCAGTATGTATTTCAGTCATCTTCTGTGGGATACTAATAAAGGCTCCTTTCTTGTCCCTTCCTCCTTTCTACTCTCCCTCTCTCTCTTTCCTTCATCTTCCTCTCTCTTCCTTCCTGTTTCWCTCTCTTCACTTCTCACAGTGCTGGGAAAATACAGGCAGATGTTTCTGTAACTGTATTTATAGTTTTATGAGTAAGCTTTTGATACTAATTTTCATTAAAACTGAGCAATCATAAAGTATCTAATATTCAACTTTCTTTTATTTTCCTGAAGAATGACAATTTATTTCATGATTAGCAGACTTCTACTCCAACATTAGGTCTGTTATAACAAATTTATAATAAAAAAATTACCACTATTAAAWGGTCATTTGAGAATTAGAATGGATCTATGTTGGCAGACCTTTTCTATGGTGTGGAATAAGATGACAATAAGACCTCGCTATCAAATCTRACTGCAGGACTAACATGGTAGAGTAGACCATTTAGGGCAAAGGAACCCAGATTCTTAGGATGGTGTAAATTATCATGGCTCCATTGAAGTCAGTTGATATACAGCACCTGGAAATCTAAATACATGTTATTTATACAAATGCAAGTAATCTGTGTTGTTGGGTTGGTTGGTTGGTTTTTTTTTTTCTTTTTGATTTGCCAAAGGAAGGAGGAAACTGAGTTACATTAAAAAAAAATGTTAAGAGATGTTTTCAGTGTCTTTCAGACTATTAAAGAGGGCTCCTGGCACTTTATCATATATGAATTTTTCATACGTAAAGAATAGTAATGTGGGACTTCCAGTTTCTCACTAAGATACATTTGTGTGATGTATTGCAYGTACTCAGGATGGGACTATACACTCAAGGGAAGCTCCCACAAATTTCCTCTACTAGTTGGACTGGACTGCACCCATTCTGCAATGTTAGTCAGGTGACATAATATTTCCAGTTATTTTAAGCAAAAGATGGATTTAATCAGGTTGCTCATCAAACCCAAAGATGAAAATCAGCTGTGTAGCTCTATACAATATTTTTAACTCACTTTCACTGAGTTAAAGGGTAGAAGGCTTCCTTCCCAGATGTTTTATTCTTGGCAACTTCATCAAAATACAATACACCAAGCAAGACATTTAATTTAGACTTAATAATTTGAGTCGTTAAAACCAAAACATGCACGTTATAGACAGGACTCAGGTAGGCCTTAAATGCTACAGTACCTGAAATTTTTGGAACAGATGAGGATGTGTCAGGTATGGTCTGCCCATAGYAGCTGGTATCTTCTCCAAGTTACAAAGAAAAGCAACCCCCCTTCCCCTTTCTGCCAACAAACTTCCCCAGAATTGACAGTAGATGTTTTTGGGATCCAGTATGTCAGCTTGGCCCAGAMAGAATGGCACTAGCCAAACACCTGAAAAAGTCAGTTTTCAGTGCCACAAAAGAGTGAGCCTTCACTTGCTAATGTGCTGCCTCTAACACAAGCCAATTTCCAAAGCTGGCAGAAAGATCAACCTCCGAATATATATATTTTAAATTTGGAGGGTGAAAGAAAGAAAGAAAGAAGTGTCATAATCCTGGTAGGGAGTCTCTGAAGGAGTTGTGCAGATCTTCAAGTCTTATACGTGTGATGAAGGCAGTGCGGATGATTCTGTTTTCCCTGAGACTCTGGAAAGCAGCAAGTAATAGGAAAATTGATAAACCAAAAGATTCCTTAGCCAAAGAGATCATCACATCCATCTGTTTAGCCCTCCCTTTCTYCATGCACACAGACACTAGGTTAAAATGCAGTTTTAAGGCAGATATACCATAATTTCATTTTTAAAATGYTAAGTGGTGGGAGAAGAGTCTACCACTTTTCCAATAAACTCTTCTCGTGTTTATTTATCACTGCGGCCTAGCATGGTGTATTCTTTCAAGTTTCAATTTGTCTCATTTAGAAAGAGAAAAAAAACCCAAAAAACAGACACTGAGATATCTTATGTATTGTCAGCAGAGCTGAAAACTCTACTAGCACAAATCCTGGCTATGGAGAAATTTAGACAGGAAATTAGAAGTAGGTTTCCAACTATCATCAGAGGGGTGATATTCTGCTACTTTTTATATATCCAAGGATCATAATGTTTCCTGAGTGTTCCTGGTGCAGCATGATGACCCAAAATGCATCTCTGAGTCACCGCTTTTGAAAACAGAGTTCTATAGTGTAGACACAGCCTTTGTCATTCCCAGATATATTTTCTTGATTTATAAAATATTTTGTTGGACTGCAAATCACACTATGACAGTAACTTCTCTTCCTTATTATTTTTCTATCCCAACAATACTTAAAAACTGGTCCATAAAGACAGTACTTTTTCTTAGCTGCTGGTAAATATGTGAAATGGTTTTGTATTAGCCACCAGACAGTGAGTCTCATGAGAAAAAGACTAACATATTGACATTTTCCCCTTAGTACTTGGTACAGACTCTTCCTCTGTGGTCATTGTACATTCCTACTCAGAAAAGCACTTAYGTACCTCTTTCGTTTCTGTTGACTCCTACAAGAAGGAACCATGCTCAGACTAAGAGTTCACAGCTGCTCAGTTGTTGATTCCTGGAAAACAACTGAGACATGGAACAAAACAAATTATTTGGAAGTGCCTAAGGGGAAAAAAAAAAAAAAGAAAAGATAAAGGAAGAAAACACACCAACAATAAAAAGAAACAAGGAGAGGACAAACAGTCAGTATGGATTTGTCAAGAACAAGTACTATAAAAACTGTGATAGGGCAACAGGTCTTATACATAGGGCAGAAACAGTAGATGTCGTACCTCTTGACTATAATGAGTCATTTGACACTGTTTCACATGATGTTCTTATGAAGTGGTCACAGATAAGCCAACGATTCTACAAGAAAATTAGCTGAGGATCGTTTGGGAAAGCAAAAAAAAAAAAAATGCTTACACATCTGGAGAATTAGACTTCTGCAGAAAAATTCAGCTGCTGTGGGGGAATGACTGTTATTTATAGAAAGGACCTTCRTACAAAATAAGAGAATTGTAAAGAGGAAAGGACTTGCTTTATTCATAACATCTCTGAAGCATGGTCCACTCCTTTTCATCTTCTATACTCAGTAGTAGGTTAGAAACTGTGAGGAAAACACAAAGAGTCACAGTGTGCAATTAAGTGATGTTAAGTTTAATTCAGAAGAAATTTAAGCTCTGTAATGGTCCCTCATAATACTCAAAATACGTAGTAAGACTAAGATTCCTCTTATTTAACCATAACCTTCTAACAGTGGGTTCTGACTAGATAGTTTTCCTGACTTTGCTTAGCATCATATTTGTATAACTGAACATGACCCTTGAGCTAGGACCAGGCCACTTTGCCTGTTTCTGGAGCTGTACAAATTGCTCATTACTACTTTGAACTTGGAAATCCTAGAAATTCTGATGCCTAAATTAGGTAGTGTAATAGGCAACCTGAATTCAGGCTGCTTAGCGTTTGGAAACCTAAGCTTTACTGTAAGGAAAATGAGACAAAGCTAATCTGGGGCTTTTGGGAACCAGTCCCATAAGACTTCCGTAGAGCTAGTCAAAATATTGCCATTGGTGATTCTCAGAAAGCAGGTGATTTCTGAAGACAGATCTGAAAAAAGTCTCCACTGTATTAGGAAAGCAAAATGACTCTAAATGTAGGAAATATCATAGAAAGAAGATTAAAAAGTGAGTCAGAGAACACACTAAGGGAGTACTATAGTAATCATTTGCATTTTCAAAGCACTGCTGAAAAATATTAGTAGAGTAAAATAGCAAATAAAATTCTGCAGTGAAAATTGTGGTAAACCTGGCATATCATTAGTGACGTTTTTTTAGTCCTCTGACCAAAATATGTTGGGTTTTGCTTACAAAGAAACTTTAAACCAGACAATGCCCAAAGTATGTTTGTTACTAAGTGTATGTGCATGTAAAAGAACAGAGCAACAACAAAACTCTGCTTTAGAAAAGAGGTGAAAAGAATGCTTAGTTAATCAGTGAAAACAGCCTGAAATATTTAATATCTGATTGAAATCTAGACAGGCTAGGAAGGTTAATGCCTCTGCTCTTTAAGAATTGACATGATTTTCTTAAYGGCCTCAAGTGGTCAGGACTGCAATTTTATAACTGTTCAGAAGCTAGCACTTCCAGGAGTAGAATGACCCCCATGRCCATGCCTGCAGCAGTGATTAAATGCTCAAGACAGAAGAAAAGTTCTTGCTACCGAATTGGCGACACTATGGCTTGCAGCACCTGGATTTACTTTGTAGGTGTCCTGTTTGAGTATTGACCAAGTCTGACCTTGTTTGTCCTATGAGACTCTAAGATCATAACCCACGGTAGCATGGCTGCAGGCCATCAGTGTTAACACCCAGAAGATTTGTTCTGTGTTTCCAGTTTTTCTTTGGATGTGTTTTCTCTTTCAAAAATTGCATCCCTTTTTATTTACTAAGATAAATGATGATTTCAGTTGATTTTTAGAGATACCAACTATAGAAGGATTAAGTAACCTTTGTGYGATACTTTCAGCTGAAGAAAACATTTAGTTTTCATATTAAAAAGAAACATGTTTTCTTAAGTTGTAAGGGACAGAACTGAAATCAGAAAGTATTTAACTTCTTAACAACCTGTATCTTTTCTGTAAATTCACAGCTACTCTGAGTTTTTGACTACACCAGTTCTGGCTCTACCCAAATTGTGAGCTGTCCTATTTTCCAAACATTGTTTTTGGTGCTTATAGTTCTGTTATTCACAGATGTGATCTTTAAACAAGCTAGTTTGAGATGCATTGCTAAATAGTCCCCATGAAAAACAATAACACACTCTCATAAAAAATAGAGACTTAGTTTTCGTTCCTTCCACTTTCTAATTAACCTCTGAGGGCTCAGAGCACACAAAAAAATTGATTCCTCTTTATAAAAAGATAAGTATTTTTTTACACATATTGAGTTGGAAACTTAATAACTAGGCCAGACACACTTAATAGATTATACGGGTCATTTTCTTGCCTGCTAAGTGTCATTCTGTTGTACGAAAATTGACTTTCCTAGATCTCCTCATTTTATAGCCTTGCACTGTTWCATTATCAGACAGATCAAGTTAAATTAAATATTTTACTGTTTTCTCCAAATGCCAAAACAAGATAGTTTTCTCCTAGAAGCAGAAACATAATGAAAATATGCAATATCTATGTATTATCTTTCTTGGAATATTTCCTTGGAATCACTTCTCATAGATTCTGCAAAATTTCTGGCTGTAATGGACTCTGATCACTGTTCATTGAGATAATCATAACTCAAAACTACCTTGTGTTCCTGTCTTGTGTTTGTAATACTAATCTTGCTTCAGTTGTGTTTCACCTATTTAGGCTGAATCAAGCTAGGACACTTGTGCATGTGTAGGACTCAACTGCGTAACATAGTGTTTGTTAACAAATGTCAATATTAGCCATTGCCTACCAAGAGAGGTCCTAAGAATTGGAYGCGGACTGTATTTGAGCACTGCCAMAAGCAAATGGCTGTGGTAATGGATGTGCTCTCCTCCAGGTTTGGTGGCCGTTTTGCCTAGTGGGAAGGGAGAATAGCAGTTACACTTTTGTGCACAAACACCAGCAGTCCTACCAAGGGTCTAGAAATCTCCAGCTTGCAGTCCTACCAAGRGTCTAGAAATCTCCAGCTTACAGTAAAGATATTTTTATAATAACCAACATTTTATTGTTTGTTAATAATAGTAAACTGTTCCTCTCCCTGGCCTCCCAGTTGTAGTGTCTTTTTTAAATTATATTTGCTTTTTCTAGAAGGCTATTCCAATTACTGTTCCCTTTTCCCTTCAACCATTCTTTATATTCTTTTCAGTCTCCTTCTCCTCCTCTCATCCTTCAATAAAATAAAACATGTAAAGATTTTCTTTGCAAGACCAAAGAAGGAAACAAAATGCTGTGTGAATTGCTGAAGCATAACGCAAAGAGCCACAGTTACCAGCTGCCTTTGGGGAGTGGGAGAGGAGTAGGCAGGAAGGCTTGGTGTATTTTATAACAAAGTGTATTTCTGAAATTACAACAAATTCACTTTGTTATGGGGCCAGCAAGTCTAAGGACAGTCTTTGTTAGTTTAAGACTGTCAGCAATATAGACTCAAAGTAACTGTTATTTTTCCGGGACTATTTATTTTTCCTTCTTTTTTTTCCTCCTAGTTCATTCTGGCTTTCCCTTTCTGGAAGACAGTTGAGCATAAATAATTAAGCCCTTCAACTTAGACCTTTATATAGTTGGCATGCTGCTCTCTAAAATACCTTCAGAGGGACATGAAACCCATGATAAATTTCTTCTACAGGCTAACATAAAGATTTTTTTAAATGTTATTTTATTTTTATTATTAACAATACAATAATTTAAATAAATAAGAGTATAGCCATCCCTTTGGAGCTTGCTTAGAAATAGTCAGGGAGGGGGGTGGGGTGGGGTGGTACTGAAGAGAATTAAATTGTTCAGACTTAAAGTGCCCCGGAAATTGGTTGGAAATTGGAAAAGACCTGGAAGGAGGGTAGGGTTCAATAGACTTTATAGACTGAAAACTCCATTCCTGTGTTCCTGTAGAAGCCATGGCTCTGCAAACYCCCTGAAGGTAACTAGAGCCAGATTACTTTCCTGGCCACTGGTTCAGCCAAAACCAAAGAAGAAAAGAAAGGGTTTTGAAAATGAATAAACAAATATTTGTGAAACTTTATTTACTACYCTTGATGCTTATATTTTTTCACTAACTGTGGAGAGGACTAATTTCTTTTGTACTCATTAGTGGTGTCAGTCAAGAGGAACTGTTGCATCAGCAGATTAAACCTAGCATAAAAGCAAAATGAGTGAAAAATGGGGGCATGCAWGAAGCCTGAGGGAAGGRATAYCATCCAGAGGGACCTGGACAAGCTCCAGAAGTGGGCCTATTTGGTTCAACAAGGCCAAGTGCAAGGTCCTCCACCTGGGTCGGGGCAACCCCTGGTATCAGTACAGGCTGGGGGATGAAGGGATTGAGAGCAGCCCTGCCGAGAAGGACTTGGGGGTAGTGGTGGAGGAAAAGCTGGACATGAGCCGACAATGTGCGCTCACAGCCCAGAAGGCCAACCGTACCCTGGGTTGCATCAAAAGCAGCGTGGCCAGCAGGTCGAGGGAGGTGATCCTGCCCCTCTGCTCTGCCCTGGTGAGACCCCCCCTGCAGTGCTGTGTCCAGCTCTGGGGTCCTCAGCACAGGAAAGACATGGACCTGCTGGAGCGGGTCCAGAGGAGGCCATGAAAATGATCAGGGGGTTGGAATGCCTCTGCTATGAGGAAAGGCTGAGGGAGTTGGGGTTGTTCAGCCTGGAGAAGAGAAGGCTTTGGGGAGACCTTATTGCAGCCTTTCAGTCCTAAAAGGGGGCTTATAAGAAAGATGGGGACAGACTTTTTAGCAGGGCCTGTAGTGACAGGACAAGGGGGAATGGTTTTAAACTAAAAGAGAGTAGATTCAGACTAGATATAAGGAAGAAATTTTTTATGATGACGGTGGTGAAACTGGCCCAGAGAGGCGGTAGRTGTCCCATCCCTGGAAACATTCAAGGTCAGGTTGGACGGGGCTCTGAGTAACCTGATCGAGTTGAAGATGTCCCTGCCCACAGCAGGGGGGTTGGACTAGATGGCCTTTAAAAGTCCCTTCCAACCCAAACTATTCTATGAGTCTATGATTCTACATACAAAAGCCTTAGCAACCCTATTCAGGTAGAGATTGTGGAATGTCATTTTCTTTACTGAGCACTATCCATTGCAAACTACTGATATACAGTGTGCTAATGACATATGTCAAAGAGTTTTAAAATAACTAAACAATTAGAAACATAAAAGATAGTATAATCTAAATATGTCATTACTAAGTTTTGGGTTTTTTTGTTTTGCTTGTGTTTGTTTTTTTTTTTTTTCTTTTTTGAAGCCATCAAGGGACTGATCCAAGGAATGCTACTCTTGTATGTTCTTCTATGTTCAATGCTGTTCTTTTAAGGAAGTTCCTGATCATAACTAGAAAAAGAGGGCGGTGGATCAGGAGCATACATTGCCACTTCCAAAATTAGTCTAATMATTAGGTTTGGAAATCAGGTGCAACTTTCAAGTGAAATTGACTAATCCTGCTTTGAAAGACATCTCAGATGAAGACGGCACACAGTATAATCTCAAAGTGTCTATTACTTGCACAATTTTTAAGGTCAGAAGGGATTTTAGAAATCACTTTCACACCCTAGCACAAGACATGTTGTCTAGGCACCTCTGCATTGAGACAAGCATCTAAACTGTCAGTAAATGTAATTTTCAAACAGCAGGCATGGATGTAAACACATGAGGGGATGCAGACTGCCAAAAGAAGAAAACTGCATCACTGTAGTGTCCACTGTTAATTGCTACCTGAATGCAACAACAACAAAAATCTAAAACAAATCTGATCAGTTGATCAGCTATGAATAGTTGATGATAGTTATTTTAGTTAGCATATTTAGATGAGCTATCAGGTATGAATTATCTATGACTGACAATTAYGAACAATTCTATTTAAGTGAATAAATTAGATGATTTAAAGGATCACAGAACTAAAACAAATCTTAAGTGTTACAGAATGATGAGCTGTGGGTGTCATGGGGGTAGTGGAGAGCAGTCCTATGCTCCTGGTTTTTGCCCAGCTTCATAGAATCATAGACTCATAGAATAGTTTGGGTTGGAAGGGACCTTTAAAGGTCATCTAGTCCAACTCCCCTGCTGTAAGTGGGGACATCTTCAACTAGATCAGGTTTCTCAGAGACCCATCCTACCCGACCTTGAATATTTCCAAGGATGGGGCATCTACCACCTCTCTGGGCAACCTGTTTCCAGTACTCCAAGTAGGGTCTCTTGTTTGCTGAAGTTGATACTAGCCTTTTGAACACTGACCTCCTTGTTCATTTGCAAGCTGCCAAGCATGTTCTTATATTGAATTATTAATCACATACAGAAGTGTCTTGGGTACAAATGCATTATTAATATACATAGTACAAGATGCTGAATTAGGATCTGAGGATTCTTTGGGTTAATGGTGAAAAGCGTTAGGTGCATTCTGAGGGAATGAGAAAGATTTAGAGTGGAACGTATATGAGCACTGATGGAGGGCCCTATATAGCTAGTGAACCCTCCCAGTTGTAAAGAGTTAAGACTTTTCTTGTGAAGACAGAGAAATTCTTAATAAAAATGTAGTTAAGTGGGTAGGTCTTGGCTAAAASAAGTAAATTGTGTCTGGTCACTAGATTAACAAACTGCCAGATTTRTGCAAATGAAAGAGTAGATTTTGATGCCATGATGAAAGGGAAGCTAGAGTGGGCTTTTTAGTCACATGAGAAGTCATCTAAGACAGTACAACGTATGGTACTACAGGCAATGCTTATTCACTTCTCTATACCTTTTGCAGCATGACATCAGTATTTCTCATATTGCCCATATGCAAAATAAGTTATGAAAACACTTGGTTCTCTCCTATAAAACATTTATAAACCTTCCTGTGGGGAAGTCATGTTTTACTTGGGATTCATTGATGTACAGAACATAATATTCTGTATGTACTTGTATACCCTGCTGAATCTTTTTTACTGACTATAACCAAATCAGACTTGTAAAAAATTAAGTAAATTCTATGATGGTAAAATTAGGTTTTTGGTGTACAGTTAGACCTGAGTCAGACCTTGCTATGTCAGTGGAAACCTCTAAAATACTTTCAGGTTACTTGGTCTAAACTCTTCTTCTGTAATTAATAAAGCTCACTAATGCATAAGGGATCTCACAGTTACTGTTATTTTCATTTCTAGGACAAATTTATTCAACTGCAAAATCTGAATACATGATTTGTTTCTTCCCCTGCCTTGTTCCATGTCCCTTGTCCTCTGATTATCCACATAGCAAGGTTCTTCCTGGTTGGCTGCCATGGTCACTTMTGGAGTAAGCCAGCTCATGCATTCCATAAAGACGCACAGACTCAGCCATTTRTTCAAAGACCCTCTCCAGCTAAACAACCTGGATGAGGACTGCACTAGATTTGGCTCCTTCCACACAGGAGTCCTCCAGATCTATCCCAGCAGGCCATGGACACTTAAATATTCAACATGCTTTCCTAGCATGAGAAGRTAATGAACCACACCTTCAGCCTCAYGCTACAAAACCTCAATGAAGCAAATGCAAAAGTGACATCTTATTGCTCTGAGGACTTTGAACAGAATTATAAAAAAATAAATATTTTCAATTAGGCTACAAATCCATAGTAGTAAGTTAAAAGGCGATCTGATCCAAGTGCTAAAGTATGTGGGGCAACTTTGCACCACAGAAACCTGATTTAGGGTGGCATGGATGCCAGGAASGCCATTTCAATGGGCCAGTGCTCTCTCATTGGTGGGGACCATGAGACAATAAAGACAGAACCTGCCTGTCCATTATTATATGCCTTCACAGAGACTTGAAAAATGATATTCCAGTCATAGTTGGCTTTTCTCAATGTGGCTCTGATAATAGTTYGAATTAAGATTTTTCTGAAAAAAGATATATATATATAATATATTAATATGAACATGTTAATTCTGAACTAAATTTTCAAGTTTTTATGAGAATAGTTAACAGCAAAAGAGGCAAAGAATTCTGTTAAGAAGATGTTGGAAACAGACTTGGAAGCTGAYTTTCTTGGCAAGTTCCCTCACTTAAAGCTTTCTAGTGTTTGGCATTTGACTCCTATCAATATGAATTGATGGCTCACTCTAATGATTCTTTTACCTAGTTGAAACGTGTCTTAAATCAGAACTCAAGGTTTGTTTTGTCTGGGCTCGGGGAATACAATGAYGTAGGGATGCAACTGCCAGGAAATAAGTGAAAGGAAGAAATTRGAGCTTCTTGGCATTGTGAATTGGAAGCTTTGACCACTGCATAACTGTATGGAAGACAATTTTCAGAAGCTTAACAGATCTCTAAAGGCATGCTGTTATCTTTCAAAGGAAGGCCCTGGGGCCATTCAGTTGCTTCAGCTTTTAAAAGTAGAGCTGGTTTTAAATCTATTTTTAAAAGTGTACTGGAGCTGAGTGTGGTTGAAGCAGTAGGTATGATATTACCCTGAGACTTAAATTAAWTCCCTTCATTCTCCTGCATATTTCCTGTTTGGGCTTGGATGTGTTTCCGTTTTTGGTCTCCCATTTGTAAAAGTGGAGTAATGGTGGTGTCATCATAGGAAGCTTGGTTATTMTAAATGGGGTTTTATTACTTTATAATAAAATCTAGAGTTATATAATCAGCAATAGGAGTGGAGAAAAARCACTGCAAAGAATGATAGAATAATTTAAATTGGAAGGAATCTTAGGGGTCATGTAGTCCAATTCCCTGTTCAAAGCAAGACCAATTTCAAAATTATCTTAGGTTGCTTAGGCCCTTGTATTAATTGATAACTGTCCAACCCGTGCATGGATAAAGGCAAGCTTCTGGGGAAAAGTAGTTGAGATCACATAAACTAAGCCTATTGTGACTTTTACACATGCGAAGAGGCCAAATTTATAGTAGTGCAGCAAATGGTAGTTTCTGAGTGCTTGACTTGGTGGATTTAATGGTATTCTTTTAACATACTTTTAGCACAATTATAATTGTTTTGCAGTTGTGTTGCTGTAAAAGTATTATAACAATACAATGATTCTTTATGAAAAGCGATTAGTAGTAATTCATACAATCAGGAGGATTRAGTTTACACCCCTTAATTTACACTGTGCTTTCTCAGAAGTTTTCTTTCTGTCTTCATAAACTGACTCTGTACGGTTATTATCAAAAAAGGTATAATAGTATATCTGTTACACTTTTCAGTAGTGTAATTACAGYGGTTGCCTGTATTATAAATTGTAGATCTGCTGGGAATCTATTGAGTTTCAGACACCTTTATAACATACTGCATACCAAAAAGCTCCTGGTTATGGTAGTTCATAGCAATATACTTTTCCTATGCTGACCTATTCATTACCAGCTCCTAAACTCCGTGAATAGCTAAAAAGCACTCCTTACCTTTTAATACCCTGGAGCGTTATATCGGAGTGCTGCACAGTGTGACAGTAATTCAACATGACTGTCCCAGAAGAATAAAATATGTTCTTGCTTGCCAGTTGTTCTGACATATGCACAGGTAAAGGAGAATAAGAGGCTTAATATATTATTTGCATCCTAAATATCTGGAAAATGCTCTAAACAAGGTCAAAAGAACTTGAGGTGTATGCAGAATATACCTTTGACCTCATTCATCTGCAAAATAGTCTAATGTTTTGGAATATAGAAACCTTTTTTGCCATGTATAAATATGAACATAGCCAGTCAATCAGTCACTGAATATAACATGTGATGATCTCATTACAGATTATAGGACCATTCTTAAAAGACTATCCTTTAAGGGTCTTTACCTTCCTTCCTGAGAAAATCTACTCCAAATCCTTCCAGTAAAATTGCAGAAAGAACTGAAAACAYGAGGTGATCTGCATACCAAACCCTCTAATAATAATAAAGACATTAAAAATATAACAACATTTCTGGAGGCAAATGTAATCTTTCCTTCTTCCAGCTTGTGGTTGTGTGTGAACGGGAAGAGATCAAAGCCTTATGAGACAGCAGGTTATCTTACTGGAGCAAGCAAACAAAACAAAACAAAACAAAACACCCAAAACAAAACAGAAAGCCATGAAAAGATAAGCAAAGGGTAGCTTTGAGTTAGTAACATCTTCCCCTGGGCAAGAGCTAATCTAGGTTGAAAAGAGATTCTGTTTTCCATCATTAATAGGTTTAACAACACTAAATATAGTATGGGATTTGGGTCTCTGAATACATATGCGCACTTAACAGCTAAATTTCATTGAAACCCGCAGAATGAAGACACCTCAGTCAGCCCTGTGAAACTAAATGGGAGAAGTTCAGCTTTGTCCTAAGGGATCAGATCGGTTCCGTAGAGTCAAATGCATTCCTCCCAGTACATAACAAATAATAAAATATACCTTCTGCAGAATGTGAAAAGTTGGTGGAGTTTACTGAAGTGACTCGTGATAGCATGCTTTCTGCTATCATGGTATCAGCAACTGTTTTGCTCTTTATTACAAAAATTGGCTTAGTAGTTGCATTTGAACAAAAGCAAAGCAATAAACTGACAGAAGACTAAGAGGAAAGATTTGCCAAAAGACTTATGTGTCTAGTAGCCATGGGATTATGCACTACATTCACAGACAAACCCAACAAACTCCAGAATAAAGGTGGTGTAATATATTGTCGTGGTTTAACCCCAGCCAGCAACTAAGCCCCACACAGCCACTTGCTCACTCCCCCTCGGTGGGRTGGGAAAGAGAATCGGAAGAGTAAAAGTGAGAAAACTCRTGGGTTGAGATAAAGACAGTTTAATAGGTAAAGCAAAAGCCACGCACGAAAGCAAAGCGAAACAAAGAATTCATTCACTCCYTCTCATGTTCAGACATCTCCAGGAAAGCAGGGCTCCAAGGGTTACTTGGAAAGACCAATGTCGTGACTCCGAACGTCCCCCCCTTCCTTCTTCTTCCCCCAGCTTTATATGCTGAGCATGACGCCATATGGTATGGAATATCCCTTTGGTCAGYTGGGGTCAGCTGTCCCAGCCGTGTCCCCTCCCAACTCCTTGTGCACCCCCAGCCCACTCGCTGGTGGGGTGGGGTGAGGAGCAGAAAAGGCCTTGGCTCTGTGTAAGCACTGCTTAGCAATAACAGAAACATCCCTGTATTATCAACACTGTTTTCAGCACAAATCCAAACCATAACCCCATACTAGCTACTATGAAGAAAATTAACCCTACCCCAGCCCAAACCAGCACATATATATATATATACACACACATTTAATATACAACTAAATCTATTGGAGATTAATACAATTGGAATCAAGCAGTTAATCTTATTGCCTTTTTGCATCTGGCCTAAGAAGTCCCAGTGATGTATATTTCCATGAATTTCATAATGCAACGAAAATTATGATCATAGCTTATATATAAAACCTCTAAGCGTATTACCAGAGCAGTGAGGTGATGTTATTGCAGTGATAATTGCTTAGGACTCATGTGAAAACATGTGAACTATGCTTTTAAATCTGATATAGGCAATAAGCAGCCTGGGAATGGTTCTAGTCAGTAGCTATATAGTGAAGCATGGACAAATAAATAGAGAGAATAGCATTAATCACTCRACCCCTTAGCACTGGGCATCTCTGTGCTGTTCAACAGGTCTTGTCTCACCTTTGATATAAAAGATCAGCATCTGGTCTATCCTGGTTGTTGAACTTCCTATATATCAGYGAAAGAAACAGCCACACATCCAGAAAACAGTTCATCCTATTCACCTCAAATACTGGTCTCAGAATGAAATGAATAACTCTCTGGAGTAATTTTTAACTTTCTCTTCACTTTAATGGGAACCTCAGTGACGAGCCTGGGCAGGACACTGAACTTCAGACAGCTGACATCAGATAAGATGGATAATTATCTGTATTATTCCTAATTAATGATCAGTCAGACATTAAATTGCACCCTCCTTCCACTCATGCATTTTTTCTCAAAGAGTGGCTAATTGTTGAGGCTTTGGAGGAGGGTGCAAGAGTCCTAAAACAGGTTTATCTGTGTTATCTGCCCCATGGAGAGGGCTCCTTCTAAYACTGAGGACGCAGTCTAAGATCTGAAACCTGAAACTACACACCTGATTAAAAAAAAAAAAAAATCTTTAGTATTTGTTTTTTGATTGTTTTTTACAATAAGTGTAACAATGTTCTTAGACCCTTATTGGACTCAAGTCTCCTTCTGATCTTTGTAAACAGAGTTTCTGGGAAAACAGACCAAACTTGAACTTTGATTTTCTTATTACAGTGTTAGTCAATGTCTCAGCTAAAATATATCTATCATCTCCTCTGTATTTGCCCTTAGAAGCTTTTATTTTACTGTATTTCTAGACTGTTAAAGATGGTTTTATAACTTGCATTTCAAATATATGACTTTGTTCAGTTGCATATCTGCAAATTCTCATTTTGATCAATCTATAGCATGACTTAGAAATTATAGTCAGTCATGTCTGTCAGGAGGTCTGTCTCTTTTTATTCTAGACTGGGCACTGTAACTTCTAAGTGATTCTTCTGGGACCTGGGTTTCCACAGCTCCCTTTGAGGCTCAGAGATACTTTTTGTTAAAATGTAAAGGGAAGAACTAAGCTGTGGAACAAATGTAGATGTGAATATTTGCCTGCTCCGGTATAAGGTCAATGRACCCATAGCCAAGAAGGTCTTCTGTAGAAAGGAGAATTTTTTTAAAGATGTGCTTTGAGGAGCACTCTGAGCCTGTGCATAATGCTGCCTTCTCTTCTCCCAGAACAATTAACTCTGAGCTGTAGGAAGTAGCTGTGTCCAACTTTCCTTCAGGCCTGCTCCATTGGTCTCTTTCAGTATTTCCTAAATCTTTGCCTCTAAAAAACTCCTCTGTGATGCGTCTCTGGAGTCCTTCAGAAACTAGTAATTCCTTTGAAAATCTAGGAGTTGATGCAGTAGGCTGCAAGGGAGAAAAATGAATTGCAAGAGGCAGACAGTGAGGGATGAGACTAAAAAATTCAATTTCATAAATCTCAAAAGTCTGCTTTGCATAAACTCATTTGAATTTCCCTTTTTCCAATTTTTGTTTGCACATGGCTCCACTTCCTATATTTCTCTTATTAAGGTTAGAAGATGAATGAGCTCCAGAGAAACATAATTGAAAACATTATGCTTTCCCTAGTTTCATGCACCAATCTTTGACCCTGTAGCAAAATCCTGTGTCATGCATCTTCCCTGTGGTTCATGGAAGCATTKCTAGGACCATAAAGCAAAACCCTTCAAGGTCAGTGGTCATCTTCACTTTATTTCCATGCACCATCAGTCATTGCCCTGAGGAGTCCCTACCAACCCAATTGAAATCCCACGGGCTTGGCTTTGATTTCGTGTAGTCCATTGTTCTTTTTTAAAAGTGCATATGAGATTCAGGTTATAAAAAAAAGTCCAATMTCACTTCTTTGCGCTAGGGCAACATGTCAGTTAATTTATAAAATAAACACTGATTGATAAAAGTAATAAATAACTGGAGATAATTGGTCTCTGTTTCTATCTTATTTGAACCATAAAATCCAATTTACCATTTGCGATTTCAAATTAAACTGGGGAAATGAGACTGTATGCAATCACAACTGCTCATGTTCTGTGGCCAGCATGCAGCCTGAAACTCTATTTTCTTATCTAAAATATGACTGGTGTCTAAGAAAGACCCTTTGACAGCTGTCACTGAAAATTAAAAGTCCTTGACAACCATGTCCCTGTTTATTCCAGCAGCAGTGACATGGTTCAAAGAGGATTAGGTCCAATAAATATGGCTTGAAAGTATGACAACTTTGTTAGGATTGCTTCACRTGTCTTAACGGAGGTGCACCAGTGACCTTTAACCATGAGGAGACAAGATATTACTTTGTGTGTGCTTGATATGGTTTTTTCAAGTTTGAATGAGTGCAGAATAAATCTGTCTGAACKCCTCTATGCGAAACTCCTCTGTGAACTGTAATGAATGTTGTTCACTGTCATAATCTAAGYCAACAGGCTTGAAAGCCATGAGGTAATGCATGTTTAGTGACTGTATGAAACTTTGCACTTTGAAAAAAGTTTTATGACAGGATCCTACAGTAAAAAACAAGGGTCTCATAAGGGTCCACTGCATTAATTATAGCCTTTTTTTTTCTTCTTTTTTTTTTCTTCTCCCCCTCCCACCCCCCCAAAGACCATGGCAAACAGTGTCCAATTAAGTACTGCAAAATCTACGCATTGGATATTTTGAGCTCCAATCTTTAGGTGCTGCATTTTTTAGCTTAAGTGTAGTCTTGTGTTGACTACACACCTTCTGGTCACCTCAGTGAAAAGAYGAACTAGACTCTGCCTGCTCACCAAAGCTCACGCAGACATATGCATGGAGATGAGGMTGAAGGCAGGAACAAGTCATGTGACAAAGAGGGGCAAGTTTCTTCTAGCTCATTGAACAGCAAGGGGAAGTGAGCATTGATGGTTCTGTTCTAACAACGTAAAAGAATCTGCTTTAGTGAAATATTTAATTTGATTTTTTTTTTAATACAGTGACATCAAAGCTGGCATACTAGATTTAAGCCTTTCATTTCAAAAATCTGCATTTTCCAGAAAGTAAAATAAAGTTGTTGTTTGTTTGKTTGKTTGKTTTTTTAACCCCATCTCACCCTTTATTGCCCTTCCAATGCTCCGCTCCTAGGAAGTGTCTGAAGATGCCTCACGAGTTTGGGCCATCCAAAATAYGGTTACAATATCCACTGTTTTTAAGAGTAAACCGTAAAGATGCATTTGTGAAGATCTCCAAGTATAGAATGTATGAGAATCTCAAACTACACACAATAAATCAAAGTAAACCAGAACAGTGCTTTTCACTTTGCTGTTGTATGTATTTTAGTTTTAGTTATGTGTTTTAACTGTCAGCCAGTAACTCTGGGCCTTGCAAAACTTAACACATATGGAAGTATCCAGACTACTTCCTGCAAATTCACACTGGTAAGTAAAGTCGCTTTATAAGGCAAGAGATACTATTATCTCTAGCTTTAATTTTGTAAAGAATGTGGTTAAATTTCAAGGAGATTGTATTGRAAGCCTTATTCAGACTTTCCCTAAGTATTTTAGAAAAAACAGTCTAGCAAATGCCTCTCACTTTCTCATAATGAGGCTATAAGAAAGTGAGAGGACATTTGAAATAGAGATAGGACAGGAGTGTACTCAGCTATTACATTTGAGCTCAAATTAAAAAAGAAATTRTTCAAGTACAACGGTGAATCATATGTCTTTCTGAAAACGAGGTTTCTGCTTAGAGGCATTCATCACATGCTTAGGGATCCTTRTAATCAAAATGATGAAGAAAGTAGATTCTCGCTAAAGTATATGGAAATGTAATATCCCCAAAATACTGTATTAATTTTCTCCACCCTATATTTTCCTATGACATTTTCAGTACGTACATTGACTGGAGGCAATAATTTCTCATGGACTTAAGAGTTATTGTAAGAATATGTGACTCTGCCAGACCATGATGTTGACCTTAAAATATATGGCTATTAAAGTATTATGGCTTTAAAAGTTTAGCTAACTTCATAAGTGTTGGCAACCTGAAAAGAAACACACAGATTTTTCTCTCTCCCTCACAAACACCTTCCTTGGACGCTCACTTGTTCATTGTTTGAATAAAGTCTTATCTTCATTACAAAGCTTTACACAAAAATCTCTTTAATAATTTCTTTACTGGTGTCACTGCTTTTGGTTCTTTGGCTTTAGATTTGCTTCTGCATTGTGTAGCAGGTAGTGCAATTGTTTCAGACCAACAACTGCCATTTTTTGGAATAATGTACAGACAGGTTGTTCATCACTCCCAGTATGTATATCTTCTCGGCAGGGTACAGGGTTTCTGCTGTGGAATCACCTTATTAGATATTTTCAAGAGTTGACGAGGTGGAAACTTGCTTACCCAGTCTAGTGTTGGGAATAGCCTTGCTTTTATCAGGAGGCTGGACGAGGTGTCCCCCAGCTGCCTGTTTAAACCAACACTTCAATGGCTGTTGTCTGTTTTGCTTTTGGCTTTTATCACTGTTGGTTGGGCGAAGTGTCCTAGAGGCATATTCAGCCACCTCTAGGTGACCAGCTTAGCCAGGTAATTCAGCTGGCTCGTCTCCCTGAGCTCGATCTTACTGGTGAAGAGAGGCGGGATTTACCAGAGCAATTAATTGAGCTAAATTTTGGATGCTGAATCTGGAAGACTGTGAATCCCCTCTTGACTAGAAACTATAGGAATATTAGGCAGGCAGTGTAGCTAAATTAGATCCTTCATCTTCTAATGTTGTGAATATTTCCCATATCTGCAAGTAYATTCCATGTAATTATGCAATATCCCTTGCCTTTATATTCCTATATAATAGGAACCAGAAACCTACCACAAAGGTGCTAAGATTATCACACCATAAGACTGTCATGGGGCTGGGAATCAGAGTGACATAAGGAAAATCATTTGTGAGGAACAATATTTCCCAATGCTTGTCTCCCCGTGAGTCAGATCTTAGAAAAGAAACTTTTTGTTTGCATGTTTGTTTGTTTGTTTGTTTGTTTAAAATTATATCAGGAAGTCCTGCATTATCTTTAAAAACTTATCCACAAAGCATCAGGTTTCCCTGGTAGAGTCCYACTGCTTCAGTCAGGTCAAAGAAGTTATAGATAATGGCACCTCAATTTTTCTTTTCTGCAATAGGCACAGTGAYCAGTTATCAGAGCTCAATGTTTCTGGCAATTGAAGAGTCACAACACATGGCATAAGATTTCAGTGATACTGGATGGAGTTGACAGAAAAGCTGACCAGAAGTTATCATCTGCAACAGTTACAGGAACTTAGCACCTCAGGAAGAGTTATGAAAATGAGTAAAAAGTTGCTGCCACTGGCAAATACATTTATCCAGGGATTTGCTACTATTTCAGTGTCTGGGGACAAACTGAGAAGTCTTGCAGTTATAAAGCTTTGTACGTGCCTGACTGCCAGGCGTGCTGACTATGGCATAAAACCTATCTATAGATGTTTTTTCCCAAGTTCTCATAACGCCTGAAGACAGCACTTTTCCAGATGATGGTGCTTATGCCCTACAGGAGACATCCATCATAGCATAATAAGTTCTTCCTGCCTGGTTTATTTCTTATTCATCTGGCAATTCATTCAATGTAAATTTCCAAACTTTAGTAAACAAGGTATTATCTTTTAGTCTGTCATGGCAAATTTGTTTCACTGTCCTGGGCAATTAGTTGATTTGGACAGTATTCAGGCTCGTGGCCTTAAACATCCAAGATAATACGTCTTCTGAATATATTGTCTGTTTTCCTAAGGGCAACCTCAGAAGTCTATCAGAATTAGAATTTTCTTCTAGCAGCTTTCTTCATGTTTGCTACAAATATCTCTTATACATTTCCTAAATTTCATATACAAGTCATTAATGCAGCAACATCATTGTGAAGCATATATTTGTCTGTGCTGCAGAAAGCACTGCAGGTTCCCACCCACCCCAGMGTGTATCCAGCAGAGAAGAATTCATATAGCCACAGGATAAATCATATTTCCYGCAGAGCAGTCTCTTCAACACAAAACTTCTTTAAAATCATCAGCAGATTAATAACTTGCAGCTTTGCTCTGAAAAAGCCCACAGTAACTGCAGCAACATGCAACCTGTGCTCTAAAAATGCTGTATTATAGCAACTCCCTGTATTCTCAGGGACTTCCTAAATACTCCAGGGGAAAAGGATGTGGGATACTAATACAGTGGTATTTCATCATTGAAGTCATTTAATGTCTTCAAAAATGGCACATAATTTTCCCAAAGCAAACAGAGAYATAATCTGAATAAGAATTCAAGTGTCTTAATTTCCCTTGTTTCATCTTAATTGCAAGATTTTTTTTCAATTTCTTTATGTAAGAACTGTTGTGACAATCTCATGCCAACACTTGTGAGAATTTGTTCAGAATGTATACGAGTAGCAGAACTAATAAAACGTGATTTCAGGTGGAATTATGTCATGAGTTACTTGATTTTCCCATCCCAGCTACAATATCCTCAGCTTTCCCAGCACCTTCCTTCTCTATTATGTTTTCAGTCCAGCCCATCATTCCCTGAATCCCTCTGCTCCTCTGCAATGCCCCTTGTGCAGCGATGCAGCAAAAGCAATAACGGGCTCTGAGATAAGTATATGTTGATGGGTCAGCTTATATAAATGGAATGACTTCCTTGATAGCAGACAAACRAAATATCTAAGCATCGAGCTCCTTTTGCAACTTTCCCCTCATTGCAGTCATTTTGGGAGGTACAAAAATTGAGGTTAATGATCATGAACTTGCGTTTTTCTTATCAGCTGTGCATTTTCCCCAGACTTAAATATGTACGAGCTCTCCACTTCGAGACTGAATAATTCTAGGGAGAAGACTGGCACTGAACGCAGTGCAACTGCACAAGCCACATATCCTTACGAAATGCAGTGCACAGTAGCAAATCCTTGATTAGTTTGTCCATCCCCTGTAGGTATTCTTATCCTTTTTTTTTTTTTCATGTCGAGTTCAAAGAATTGGTCATTATGAGCTACATTGCACTAAGAGTCAGACAAGGAACATGCRTTTTCCTTTATTCTACTTTTCACCACTCATTTCCAAGACATTTGCCTTACTGAGTTTTAAGAGGCAACTTCCAGGCAACTTCCCAGTAAGCAAGGAGGAAATCTGAAAGACTGTAATTATCTCCATTTCTACTCTGCAAGAATATGCCTTAATGTTAGCTTAGGAGGGTTTGCTTTTGTGGTTTTTTTTTCAGTTTTGGATTCTTTTTTGGCAAATATCTGTGAATTGCACAGCTCAGTGCTGATCCTGAAATAGTTCAGACCCACTGTTTTACACTAGTCCTAACTCCTATTGCAGACCCTGTCACTTCTCCCTGAAGTTCTCACTTATCGCATCAGTTTGGCTTTTGGCAGGTTTTAGCTGCTGCCAAACAGGCACTGAGAACTACTTTCAAGTGTGGGGCTGATGTCTAACTGAGAGCATTCAGGAAAGCAATTGATGCAAGGCATTGAATCTTTGTTATGTCAGTGTCAAGACTCATAAATGTCATGTATTTTGCAGTGAAAGACTGGAACTAAAGGAGAAAAAATTAGGTAAAAGTGAAGGTTTGGAAAAACTGAGGTTCTTGCATATGAGCARTTTTGTGTGTGAGGGGCTAGAAGTACCCCTTAAGTTAGGAATTTGCACAACAGTACAAAGGAAAACCACATGGAGCTCAAAGAAAAATCCAACCAGACCGCTTGAGGTCAACACTAGAATGTAAATTGTAAGAAAGAGGGGATAAAGAATGAATGAAGATACCAAATTGGATCTGACACTTGGTGTAGGAACTTCTTACCTAAAGAAACAATTAGYGCGTTCAGTAAAAGTTTAACAAGGTGGTGTTAAGAGTTGTCAAGGAAAAAGAAGAAAGACAGAAAATGCAAGCAGTCACCAGGTAGAGAAGCTATYTAAAAGACCACAAACAAATAAGTTCCTGTACACAAGGGCTGATCTGTTTTGCAAGGAAATGTCCTGAAGACATGATATAGACCATGAGCTATAAATGATCTTTAACTGTTGCAAAGATTATTTATACAAACATGTGTCTTAAAGGAATTTCACCCTCAGTGCCAGAAGGGAGAGACCTTTAGACAGAGRGATCAGATTCAAGTCCATGTTCCCATTCGAGGAAGAGGATGCTGCAGCATTGTACTGCAGTGTGCAGAAGAGGCAGCATCACTGCACATGGGGATGCAGCTGCATCCCCTAAGCCAAGGTCTATATCAGCCATGGTTCAACAGGGCAGCTCTTCTCTACACCAGGCTGGCCTGTCTTTGCAATTAAGACTCAGGCATATTAAGTTATGGCTGTGCAAGCCTTTTCTAGGCAAACATGGGCTTTCTCTTTTCTCTCTCCTCGAGTTGTCCCAAAACCAAGCAAGTATATTATGGCATCGGAGAGAAAAGCTAATGCACTCTCTTTCAGCAGGTTTATTACTTCAGACTCAGTGTTGGCCAAGGTTACGCCAATTCCAATTCAGAGCAAGCTACAGTGGATGTAGTTTTTGTGGATTTTAGTAAGGCTTTTGATACTGTCCCTCACAGCATCCTTCTGGACAAGTTGTCCAGCTGTGGTATGAGCAGGTTCACAGTGTGCTGGGTGAAGAACTGGATGAARGGCAGAGCTCAAAGTGTTGTAGTGAATGGGGCTACACCTGGCTGGGGACTGGTCACCAGCAGTGTTCCTCAGGGTTCAATTCTAGGACCAGTTCTGTTCAATATTTTTATCAACGATCTGGATGCAGGAGTTGAATGCATCATTAGCAAGTTTGCTGATGATACCAAACTGAGARGTGGTGTTGACTCTCTCAAGGGACAAGAAACCTTGCAGGGGTATCTAGATAGATTGGAGCATTGGGCAATTATCAATGGCATGAAATTTAACAAGAGAAATGATGGATTCTGCACTTGGGATGGAGTAATGCCRGGCACAAGCATAAATTGGGAGAGGAGTTGGGGTGCTGGTTGACAGCAGGCTCARTAGGACTCAGCAGTGTGCCCTGGCAGCCRAGAGGGCAATCCGCATCCCGGGGGRCATCAAACACAGCACAACCAGCCTGTCAAAAGAGGGGATTGTCCYGCTGTATTCAGCGTTGGTGCAGCCTCACCTGGAGTACTGTGTGCAGTTCTGGGCCCCAMAATTTAGGAAGGATGTGAAGGTCCTTGAATGCGTCCAGAGGAGAGCAACAAAGCTGGTGAAAGGGCTGGAAGGCATGGGCTGTGAGGAGCAGCTAAGGACTCTGGGTTTGTAYAGTTTGGAGAAAAGAAGGCTGAAGGATGGCCTTGAGGAAGAAGTGAAGAAGGAGGTGCTGATCTATTCTCCCCTGTATCCAGTGATAGGATCCATGGGAATGGTTCAAAGCTGTGTCAGCGGAGGTTCAGACTGGACATTAGGAAATGTTTCTTTAGCGAGAGGGTGGTCAAACACTGGAACAGGCTTCCTAGAGAGCTGGTCAATGCTGCATGCCTGTTGGTGTTTAAGAGGCATTTGGACAATAMCCTTAATAACATGCTTGAACATTTGGTCAGCCCTGAAGTGGTCAGGCAGTTGGACTAGATGATCGTTGCAGGTCCCTTCTAACTGGAACTATTCTGTTCTACTCAAGAGGCACATATCAAAGCAACTTGCAAGGGGTGCTTGTCCACTCTGCAGAAGTGAATATGAGAACGGCACAGATTAAAAAGTGCTCTGTGCAAAAATATTTGAAAAGTAATAGAAAGGCACATCACAAACCTTGCCCTCATCTGATACTGACCCAATGGATGTGAGATAACCCACTTCTAAAAGCATTCAGTCACCAAGAGTGATTTTATGTTAATGCCTTGGAAATGTAAAAAGGTAAGGTTAAAAGTTAAAAAAGCACCAAACCCCCCAAAAATAAAATCATGGGAGTGTGAGTATAAACTCCTAAACAAATCAGAGGTTACAGATATGATGATCAAGGACATGTTTTGAACAGATGATCTATCAACCCAGTATGTTTCACAACACAGACACAGAAACACTATGTAACTTGACATTTCAAAAAATGTTTACATCCCAGTACTCACATGGCAAATATTCAGTTTATAAACTTGAGGAATAATTAGAACAAAAGTAAGAATTTATCTCACTCTGCTTGAATCTGTATTGCAATAGCTAGAGCTTTTCAAYCTCCAGATAATGTGGCTTCTGAAAGAGCTTCCCTCTGTTTACYCAGTAACTAATCTTTTGCATTTGTTTCCAAATTTATTCCTGTGTTTTCTGTGACACATTCCTTCAATATGATTTTCACCTCCAAAGCACTGAAGTTCTTAGAAACCTGTGTGGTGTAATTTATGTCTCAGGGCTGCAACTGACAATGAGAGAAATATCTAGTATTAATAATACAGTCATGTTCAGCAGGTTAGTGGCTCAGACAGAAACACAGCTGAGTGCTTTGGTACAGAAATCCACTGTATTTCATGTTCTCCTGATTGTAATAATCAGATGCAGCCTCGGTTTGTGAATCTTGTGATTTAGTGTTCAAACCTAGAGGAAGAAACACATCTGCAAGGAGAAATTCGTGAACCTGTCTTTCCTCTTGGGTGTAGTGTAGGGCATTTTTAACTTTTTGTAAAGCTATTGTCTTCCGATTTTATGTTTAGAATTGCTTTGTCCTCAGTGAAAACAATGTCTTTTCCATACCATCTGCAGTTCTGATTATAAGAATCATGAAGTAGTAGTGAAGAGAGTGTAATATGCATTTTCTTGCACAAGCAGTTGTACCCTGTCATCATGCTCTGTGGATGCAGTTTTTATCCCCCTATTATAAAGTGCATGTGCTCCCTCTGTGTATTATGGATATAATCTAAAGCCCACTGAAATGGAAAAACTCTCACTTGGCTTCAGACAAGTCCTATACATATAAAGATAAAAGCGACTACAAAGGAAAATGGCTTTATATGCTCTTTTTTGTGCAGATTTAAAAAGTCCACAATTCCAGATCGTATCTCCATTTTCAAATGTAGGTGACGGTTGCAAATTAAAATTATATACGCTGCCCTGTTTTATTTACATGGTGAACCTATTTGCTGTTGCTGGTTTAAGCAAAGGTATGTGGAATGGAAAAGACTGCAAAAAAGCTGTTTACAGAAACTGCTCCTTTGCTAGTACAGCCTGAAAAYCTTTGCCCATCACTGTAGGTTTGTTGGTACAAACTGCGTGGCTGTGCCCCTGCTGAGGCACAGACTCCGAAATATCTGTGCATTCCTGTGAATTAGTTAGCTTCACTAGCAGAAATGACATGGTTGGCTGTCATTCAAGATGTACACAGTCGGTTTCCTCTGCAAGTTTTAACTGATAGGCTGGAAAATGCACTAAAAGGTGAAGAATTTTCCCCTGGAAGGTCTACCACAGATTAAGTCCTCCAGGATGGAGGCTGACCAAACTGCTGTGTTTGGACCTCAGTCCATTGTGTTTGTAGCTATTACGTTCTCTGGATCTCAGCAGGTTCCAGTGACCATCTCTGGCTGATCTGCAGCCTGTTTCGGGTAGAAACTTGGRATGCGACTTCTGCATGGAACTGGGATGCTGCCCCCCAGTCCACGATGTCTCATGCCCAGAAATGACCACAGAGTCTGGACAGGAGTTTTACTGAATCTCCAAGTCTCTAATGTTTTGGTTTTCGGCTTCAGCTCTGAATGGCTGAAATGGAAAAGACAGAAGGATTTTGCAGTTTTCTGAACAAAACTCTTCTTTACTTTAAAGGTATCAGAAAAGATGTACAGATCAGGACAAAAATAATAAACTCCTTGCTTGCAGGTCCCTGCCTTAATTTCCTCACTGCTGTGAAGTCTTCAGTGGCTGTGACCACAATCCAAYAAACAATCTCTAATTTTGCCTTATGCAAGTGGTTACTCCTCCAAATCATGGATGCTATCTCCTTCTCACAGATATAGTACTCAGTTTTTCTCAGCTCATCTTATAATGAAATAGAAGCCTAATCTGTAAAAACATCCTTATATTCCTCTGTCCTAGGTATTTTTTTCATTTATTTGTAATTCTGAGCTTTCTTTTCACTGCTCAACCTCAAAATTTTTTAAGATCTAATAGATATATAATATATATTTCCTTGTGCTTTAATGAGGGGATTTTTCCACTCTTGAGCCCTTTTAGATGACTCAGCTTTCATACTTTTACATGGACTTTGCCCAATTTGTTGTCCCAGAGTGCTCGTGAGGAGTCATTACGGCTTAATACCCTCACATTACCCMTGGTCTTAAAGACATCACGTAGTCGTGATGGAAAACAGTAGGTTGCTACAAGGTCTGTTCAGGTATGTAAACCATGAGTTTCCCCAACCTATTGGCATTAGAGGTATATTTTATAAAGCTTTCCACAGGTATGATAAACATAGAATAGTACTTTTGGAAACTTTTTGGTTAAAATTCATCTTTAGATGCGGCCAAAAGAAGTTGAATAATTTACAATAGTTTGGGATCTGAGTGACAAATGATGGAATGGAAAGAAGATTTAAGCGCAGTGTCCTGCAAATTATTATCTTTTCTACTTCCCAGCTAGGGGTATAGCTGATGCTTTGTTTTGGCTTTAGTATAGCATTTAGAGCAAGTGATAATCAGATGCATAGTTTAATGAAAGCGAGCTTTCACCATGCTGATATACTATATTACACTTCTTTTAGTAAAGCTGTATCTCCTCAGATGCTCACAGATGTTTTCCAGATTATCATCTGCCCTAACTTATAGTATTAGTAGTTTGTGCAAATTAGTTTTAAAGAGTAAAAAGTAGCACATATTTTTCCAGAATAGAACAGTATTGATCTTGGATGGCTTTCAGACTCAACACATTGATGGCACAGTGCCACAGATAATCATCCTCCTCTAAAGTGAGGGAACACTGGGAAACTTGGAAAAATGCCTTCACAGAGGGATGCATAAACTGGAGTGATATCTATGGAGGTTTTACCTCTTTTCAACTCCTGCTTTCTCAAAAATATGAAACCCATTCTGACTTTGAAATCCACAGGAGAGAGAGAGTTAAAAAAACCCACACAACCCCCACCCCCCACCAGAAAAACAGCCTAGAGAAAGATACAGTGGCAAATAAGAAAAATGTACAATTTTAGATAAAAATACAGGAAAAACTGGATTTTGATGGGTACTTGCTAACATTTTTGCTGCCTTCTTCTCTTGGTCCACTTTCTTAGGGTGCTTGAGGACTGTACTAACAATTTGGATTACAGTAACAGCAGAAATCCCTAGTCATGGTGGTACAATCCCATTTTTGGGTGGTATTTTGTAGTCACATACCTACATGACCACCAACGCTGGTACTCCTGTGCTGGAGAAACCAATTCACACTACAAGATATATGAGTACATCCCATCCACCACCACTGCAGCTGTCTTAATTCCTGGACATGTAGCACAGTTCTCAATTCATGGGCAAACTGCAAGACAAGACACTACACTTCATACTGCCCTTAGGAAGGAGCCCCTAAATGAATAGATTYGATTCCCCATACAAAAGCTCAGTTATTCAGGTTTCAAATGAGTGAATCTAGGCTACTCTTCCTTTAGGACACAGGCAAGGATGCCACTCTAATGAAGAAGTACTACAATCAAATTTTAACAGACTAACAATAAAAGGTCAGGCAAGCCTGCCTTTTGTACGAACAGGGTAACRATAACTCTCCTGGGAACTGATGGCTCTTCAGTTAATTAGGACAGWGCTGCTTCACCCAAGAAGTCTTCTTAGCTATATCTATAACTAAACCTGGTAGTTCTTACCAGTTCCTAGATCTAGGGATATATCCTACCTATGTCCAGACTTCATATCAGGGCAATATCAGAGCATCCACCCTTCTTCCTTTCCCCATGCTTCGGTTTCCAAACCAAAGAAGCCCAGACYCAAAAGACATACAAGAGAATTATTATCCTCCAGCAGGGCTTCAAACTGGACAGCATCCCAGGGCATGCCCCAGTGTGTCTCCCAGGTATCCCTGATACAGACCTACTTTTGGGGCACTTCGTCAAGAGAAATGAGATGAAATAAGTGTGTCCAGAAAAGGGCAATGAAGCTGGTGAAGGGTCTGGAGAACAAGTCTTATGAGGAGCGTCTGAGGGAACTGGGGTTGTTTAGTCTGGAGAAGAGGAGGCTGAGGGGAGACCTTAYCGSTCTYTACAASTACCTGAAAAGAGGTTGTAGCGAGGTGGGTATTGGTCTCTTCTCCCAAGCAACTAGCGATAGGACAAGAGGAGATRGCTTTAATTTGCACCAGGGTAGGTTTAAATTGGACATTAGGAAAAATTTCTTCACGAAAAGGGTTGTCAAGCATTGGAACAGGCTGCCCAGGGAAGTGGTGGAGTCACCATCACTGGAGGTGTTCAAAAAACGTGTAGATGTGGCGCTTCGGGACATGGTTTAGTGGGCATGGTTGTGTTGGGTTGACGGTTGGACTTGATGATCTTAGAGATTTTTTCCRAACTTAACGATTCTATAATTCTATGATTCTATGCTGTGCCTCCTCTAACTCCCTCAWTTGGGCTGGGATCCTGATAGTTAAATTCTTGAGCTGGAAATCATGCCCTTTGGCCATTTCATTAAAGAGCTGARCCAGCTGCTTTCCTGATCCTTAAAGAGTCTATGTACTCCATTACAGTGAACTGAATATCTCCTAATGAGACATGTTGTATTTGCACTTTGACTATAAAAGGTCACAGCTGATAACTTTGACAGCCTCTGCTATTCTACCATTAAATCYCATTGAAAATTGATCTACATTTAAGATAAGAAAGTTTCTAATCAAACTGCTGGGGTTTTTTGGAGGTTGTTTTTTGTTTGGTTGGTTGTTTTATTGTTGGTTTTTTTTGCTGGTTTTTTTTTGGTTGTTTTTTTTTTTTCCATTGGGGAACCTATTGCCAAGAATAATTCATTTATCATGAGATCTTTAGAGCAGTGTCTCATTTCTAGTCCCTGCTAATCTGCATAACTCATCCAGCAACTCACTCAGAGCATGAATCAAGGGGCAATATGCACTGTAGAGATGCTGTAAGGAAAAGAAAAATGTATTGGGCATGCTCAGTGAATGTCTTTCACGCAACTGTGAACAAACAAATCAGGTAGGACACTTGATTAAACAGCACAAGTGTGCACTGCAAAGCAAATTATGATAAATTGCTAATATTGATTACTTTTAACCAGAAGGATGAGGTTGTCTGATATTTAAATTTAGGAATACAGCCAAAAGATACCTTGACCTCACCTCTGCACTGAGAACCAGTACAAAATTAATTGGAGCTGTCGTTCAGGTAGAAGTCACAATTATGTGACAGTTGATTTATTAATTTAAGAGCGAGCTACAAACCAGATGCGTTCTCCACTGGTACGTGATTTTTGCAGCTTAGTTTGTTAATGCAGAAAAACCTCCAGGATGTTGATAGCCTTTGTTTAGTGCCTGTAATATAATGCATTTTCATTTGAATTAATGCACTTCTGATCAGCAATAAACAGTTTTGGTTTGTTTTTGTGATTACATTTTCCCTTTTTTTAATTTTGCTTTTATTTTGCTAAGTAGCTTGTACTGCTGAATTCATAAGCACATAACCAACTGGGACTTGGAGTGCTTCCGCAGCATGGCATTTGCAACAGTCATCTGAATCTGCAAATACTGTGTCTGCTGGTACCATTAATTGCATATGTTGCACTCTAAACAAAAGAATATATTGTCTGAACTGAATTCTCAGGAGTGTTGAGCTACCCTCTTTCTTTTCTGGTTTTGTCCCAAAAAACTGATCTGCTGTGACGACTGGTTATCTGCTTCAGTGTGAACACAGAGACTTCAGTGTAGGTGGCAAAGCCTACTTTTACAGATCCTTTGCACGTGCATATATACATACACGTAATGTTGTGTCTAAGGGCAAATTAGAAACATTTTTATTTAATTAACTGGTCATCTTTTTGGTGTTTTTTTTTCAAAGTTATTGCAGTCTTTGACTGGCGTCTCTCTTTTCTTCTATATTCATGCTGATATATACATTTTATCTGGAATTAATGCAAAGTTTAGATCATCTTTATGTAGATTCCTAAAATTGCTCAGGTGTGAAGAAATATCTCAAAGAGGCAGYCTAACAAAATCAAAGGCACGGAACCTCTTTTCTGACAGATAGGAACTTAGGTATTTAAATAAAGGCATTTTAAATATATTTTTTTTTTTTTTTTTTTTTTGGCATGACATCTGCAATGCTGGTATGGTGATATGTGTGTTGCTCCACGGTGCCTCCATAGGGCATTTTGTTGTTTTATCAGCACTGGGATAATAAGACTATACTGCTGCCATGTGTGGAGTAGAGCTGTTGAGTATAGGCAATAGCCCATACCAGATGATATAGCCATGCCCACAGATATCAGTTACATGGAAAGCAAGACTCTAGTACACCCTGGAATCAGGATATTTTTACTTCAGTCCTGTGTTTCAGGTCACACACCTGGAACATTGAATCCTGTGTTTTGGAGAATATGATGTGACCTCAGTTTCAGGAATTAGATYGAGGATCTGCTGGGTCACTGCACCTGCTGTGGGTGTCTTCTCCTCAACTTCATTCCTTTGTAGCGTCTTAGGTATTTATGCACTCTTATGTCGTGGTTTAACCCCAGCCGGCAACTAAGCCCCACCCAGCAGCTCGCTCACTCCCCCCCGCTGGGATGGGGGAGAGAATCGGAAGGGTAAAAGTGAGAAAACTCGTGGGTTGAGATAAAGACAGTTTAATTGGGAAAGCAAAAGCCGCGCACGCAAGCAAAGCAAAACAAGGGATTCATTCACTCCTTCCCATGGGCAGGCAGGTGTTSAGCCATCCCCAGGAMAGCAGGGCTCCATCAYGCMTAACGGTGACTTGGGRAGACAAACACCATCACTCTGAACGTCCCCCACTTTCTTCTTCTTCCCCCAGCCTTATATGCTGAGCATGATGGTATGGAATACCCCATTGGCYAGCTGGCCTAGCTGTCCCAGCTATGCTCCCTCCCAGCCTCTTGTGYGCCTGGCAGAGCCTGGGAAGCTAAAAAGTCCTTGAGTAGTAGATTGCCTAGCAACAACTAAAACATTAGTGTGTTATCAACATTCTTCTTATACTAAATCCAAAACACAGCACTATACCAACTACTAGAAAGAAAATTAATTCTATCCCAGCCAAAACCAGAACARTGTTTCTCATTGAAATAAAGGTAGGCTACAAACAGCATCGTGTAACGAAACCTCTGGGGCCTCCTGAAGAAAAAAAACAACGTGACACACTATGGAGTACGATGCACTAATATACAATAATGTACAACATACTAATGCAATGGCTCCACAGCAGAATGTAGTGGTTCTGCCTGCAGGCCAAGAGAAGTTCTGGACATCCCCAAACCACATTTTTTCCCCATGATCTTAGAAAAAGAAACTAAAACATACCCCAAACCCAGCACTGAAATACATGCATGGGGAGGGGATCCTACCCTAGCCCTTGGTTGAATAGAAAGGTATAACTAAATGTAAAAGACTGGTTGGCAAAACCATATCAAAGGAACATTAAATAAATTGTAATAATTTTCCACCTTCTTTTCCTTCTGTTCAACTCATTCTTGTGCTATAATGTACAATCATCTCTCTGTAACATAGCACTTTGCATATTTTAGTACCTGAACACAAAAAAAAMCCCAACGAAGATAATGTTACATCTAACAACCTACACAATTTCTGCCCTTTTGCCTGCCAGTGTAGCTCCCCTGTTAAAAAGTGTCATATGTGTATGTGCACAGATACAATTCAGGTTTTCAAAACATATCTCCTGACTTTTTAATATGGGAGTGGTGGTGGTGGTTTTTTTTCTTAGTCATTTTTACCCATCTCTTTCCCTTGCTCCCCTTTTCTTTCCTAGTGGTGGGTCTACTAAAAGTAGAGCTTGGAAATTATGTTGCTAAAAGTTCTATTAATGCGGTATTGAGCCCTGTTCTACTGATAATTTTAAGGTTCATTCTCCTGAGAATTGTCAGGGTGAGAAATAGGCTTTCTGTTTCACTGGAGAGCTGGGAATTTCAGCTTTTTAGATATATCAAGTGTTATGCAGCATTTATTTAGAAACCTGGCAGATGATGAAACATTGAACCTTAAAACAGGAGTGACATTTTGATTTATATTAAAAAGGACTGATCCTTCTCTGTTTCCCATTCTTCACCAGTATTCTTCTGTCAACATGAGACACATTACTTCTCTATTTACACCAGAAAGATAGTATAGAATCTGGCCTAAATGGTTTTAAACGTTTTCCACAGGTTTTTAAAAAAAACAATGCCTTTTTTTTTCTTTCTTATTGACACTATAGTTAGATGCATGATATCAAGGTAGCCTACATTTTACAGGCATAGAAATACAAATTATGATGCCAATACATTTGTTAAAGACAATAAAAAAATTCCAAAATAGCTTTTCTATAGAATGTGAGGCTTAAGCAAAATACAGGATTGAGTTATAAAGCTTTTCATTGGAAGAACTTTGGGCTGGCCAGCATAATTCCCTTGGCCATTTCAAGTTTGTTCTAATAAAACTTTTATGTCATCACATAACATTTTCTACTGTATAGAAAGCCAGATCTGTGAAAAGAGTTTAAGATACAAGCTATTCTTGATGAAGGATTATAAACACTATATATCAGTAAACTGGTGTGATGTTGTTTTATTATTGTAGCTATTAATTGTGTGAGGAATTCAGTTTTAGATCAAGGCAGCAGTTTGTTGTTTAGAAGATCTTTTCCTAAATTCATATATCCCAAGGTACTTCTGAGCTCCCCTGAAGACTGAATACTCATATTCCCCCATTTGCAAATGAGATGGGGAAARAAAATCAAGTCTGATACTAAAAGGCAGGAAAAAGTACTTGGAGAGGGCTTTCCAGTTCAGTTCCAGGTCTCTTGTGGAGTTAATGTGATATTGTCGTCTTATCGGACAAACGACTTCACCTTCATAGATTTATGTTTGTCCTGCCATCTAAGTCTCTTTAATCTGTCCAAGTTTTCACAGAGCTCAAGGGCTCATTGTCTGCTGGGGTCTTTACCACCACAGCTAATAAAAAAATTGTTCACGGTGTCACTATGAATGTGAAATAGTGAGCAAGATATATGGCCTGTACAGCAGGATAAAATTTACTGTAGTGGGACAAAACTCATTTAGGGTGGATGTCTCACATCTTGGCTTTATTAAATGCTTTTTAAAAAGAACAATGATTTCATACTGATTCGCAGTTTGGAAACATAATTATAGTAGCATCTGGTAAGAATCAGATGCAAAAGAAAGGATTCTGATAACTCTGAGTCARAGACATATAAGATGAACTATATACATTTTTAGAAGCAGAGATGTGAATCCAAGTTCCCATTTCAGTAATGTTAACATTAATAGACTTCRACAAACTCACTCTTGTTCTGCCCAAATGGACAAGTGAATACAATTCAGACCTTTTATACTGTGTTTCAGCCTGCTGTAGATACCTTTTATGAACCCAGATCATCTGTGATAGCAGCTTATCTGACGTCTAAATGTTTGCTGTTGTTGTTATCTTCAAGGCTAAATAATACTTTCCACCAGCTTTGTCTCTTTTGATACTTGTTCATCTTCAATTTGTTTGTTTTTTAAATATTTCTGTTGMGCAGAAAATTGTATAGCTGATGAGAACTGGTATGTGTCGTCATCTGCGAGCACGCAGCAGAACCAGTGAAGAATGGCAGACTCCAGAGCAAGTGACATAATACAGTTTTAGCAGATAACTTTGAATTACTTGGTCAAAAATCGATTTGAGAAAATCAGCTACAGTATGAGTTCCAGATAGTTTTGAAACATTAAATCATTTTCACACTCTGTTATATACAGTTACAGATATGGTCTTCTATCCGTGGCATTTAACAAACATTAAGAGGCAGTTCATTCCCTGGAACAATTGTAATGAAGGGTCATTTGGGCCAAAATATTGAAACAGGTCTCATTCATCCAGCATTATAATTGCATGTTTATACTCCTTTTTTATAATCTCTTGAGCACAGAGGGATCTTGGAAAAAAATAATTGAAATCTGTAGAAGCACGGTGCTGAACTAAATAATACTGGTGTAATGCAGRGGAGGGTCAGGTCCATTCAAGGAGGTTATGAAAATTTTTAGCAGTGAAAACTCAGTGCTCTCTAAGGAAAGCGGTAATCATCAGAAATGGCAGAGCTCTTGAGAAATGTTTACCTATTGTAACCATTTCATGTAGGTTTGTGCAATTATGTGTTATAACACAAGGTGAGATCTCTGCCCTGAGAAGGTCTAAGCTATCTGCTTTTCCCATGTTTGACTGCTTCTGGAAACTTCTGAACTGTCTCCTCCAGCAGTCACTACCAGGGACAAGTGTATACGGGCTGACCTTCAACTCTGTTTCATTCATTATCTCCTCCCCCCTTTTTAGCCTTGTCACTTGCTGAAGTACCAGAGATGATCTGTATGCTCCAGGCAGATTGCAACCAAAGAGGAGAATTTGTGTACTTAGTGGACAGTCAGAGGCTAGGTGAAAATACTGGCACCGTCGTTGCTCAGAATTGCCATTTTCTATGTTTTGGGGGAAATCTTGTAGGATAAATGACWTTGATGAAGAGAAAGTGTTGCATGTTGTCACATTGCTTGAAAGTGTTCTGCTGTTGTTTACAAAATGGGATCTCAGTATAGGTGCTGTACATGACACCTCTGTGGGTCCCACAGTATTGGATACCTTTCCCTTCTGAGAGTCTAAGAATGGCTATCTTTAACTAAATGGTCAAATATAGAGACAATTAGGGTTATTTTAATACTCAGGGAAGAATTATTGTGAAATATTTGGAGCACACACCATATATTTTGTGGATTTTATTTGAGCTATTTGAATTATTGCAATATACTTGGAGTGAAGGACTAGCACTTAAGGCTTGTCAGAGTCCAATATGTTCTGACCAGGTTATTTTTGATATTGTACGCATGGAGGACGTAATTTTTAATATCAAATTTATTTATTTAAAGATAGTTGATGTTACATAGGATTTCTGATTTAGCAGAGCGATACGAAATGTATTGCACAACATAATACAAATGTAAGTTACACTTAGTAAAATATATATAGCGATTGCAAAGCACAGTTTGATCATAATACCAATGTGATTCCCATTACTGGTTTCTATTATTGGCTCACAGTGACAATGCTGGGCGTCCCCAGTCACTGGGAAGGAACACGTGGGTTGAAGCCAGCCCAAGCCTTCTGTTCTCCCCAAAACTCCTCTGCCAGTCGTTCAGTCTCCATACTCTACTCTGGGCTGAGCCATGTATTCATTATCCCCATGTTAGTCTGGCTAACTCATGGAGACATTCACATTTTTAATGAACTCAAGGAGAAACACCACCAGTTGATCCACTCAACTGCCGACAGATGTCCACCTAAAACCAAAGCCACGCTCCAGCCCCCTCCGTGCCGACACAAAGCCAGCATCTCCTCAACAGCTGTGGTCAGCCACGGTCTGCACCATTCCCCAACCTTCACRGGCAGATCGCCCTGGCACCATCTCCACTGAGCCCTCCTCCACCGTAGGGCTTTATTGGTCAGTCACAAGGATTGTGATGAAAGAAATGGATAAAGCTCTTCCTTACCACTTCTCTGTGAGATCATCTCATGCCGTCTTGAGAACTGTCCAGCAGGCTTGGAATAAACTAAGAGAAATAACAGTAGCCATAACTACTATATAGCTGATATTTGTCCTGGGATCTCAAAGTGTTTTACAAAGATGGCAAACATCCCTATTTCCATGGTCTGTCCTGCATCATGCTGTTCAGAGATGACAGTAGGTTGGCTTGAAAATGTGGATAATGATCTCGTACTCTAATAATGGGCATTCCTATTACTAAAAATCTGACACCGATCACTAAAACTTTGAGAACTGGTGGATCTGGATTTTTTTTTAAAGGTTATATGTTTTTATTGGGAAGCATTGTCAAGATAAAATGTTCATGGATTAGCCAAATTTTATTTGAAACTTTGTTTATGAGTAAATTTGTATACAGTTGTAACTTCTTGATATGACTAAGATAAACACTTCAGGCTTCAGAATAATTTTGTTGTAGGGCTTTAGTAATTTATAAGAATAATTTATAAAAGCTTGAAGACCATTGTTGTAATTCTGCTTAGTATCAGTAAAATGGAAAACCTCTTTAGAGATGTCTTTGAATGGCTTATTTTTACTAATTGAAAAAACAGAGATTAGTAGCTTATCTATTTACTCTGACAGTTGAAGGAGATTGTGTGTAAAATGATGAGATCCACCAGAGACATCTTGTATAAAGTGTCTTTAAAAGCAAGATTTTTAATATTATAGGAAAATAAATGTTTAAAAAATCTTAATAAAAAGAGAAGAATATCTATGCTGTAAGTCTTTAGCATTAATAAATGTACTACTTCAGAGAGTATCTTCTGGGGACCTGCTGACAGTTTTCATGTGAGATAATTGCAGATCAAAATGTATTATGCTGTTAACTTCAGCAGAGGGATTTTCTGTTTATTGATGCAGCTGGTAACATAGTCATAATAGAAGGTTATATGAAATTTCTCACTTTAATTTTCTGTTTTCAGTTATTATTTATTTTCTCAAATGCTGTTTGCTTGAGCTTGAGTTTCTCCATGTTGGACATCTGCTATGAACTTTCTATCTGCAGAAATCTTAGTTTATCATGCGCGATAGAAATCTGATGCAGTTCATGATGGTTTTTTTTTTCCAGTTATGTCTCAATTGGGTACGGTCTTTTCCAAAAAAGTAGAGAACATGCAGGGAAACCCCTGCTTTAGGCTGCAACAGGAGACTTGCTAATCCTGTGCTCATTATCCTATGTCCTGCCTTTAGGGTGGCAGCATGGGAAAAGAATCAAATCTGATATGAGTGCAGAAGAAGATCTAGAATTAAAGCCAAACATGTGGCCCACACAGATGTGGATGAGGCCAAGGTTGGGATAGGATGCCTGAGTGAAAGTTTTAGTTATGATTTATGGAAGTGTTGATCATTCACAACTGCTGCTGAAGTCTATAGGTTTGCTGACATGAATGTATAAAGCACTAAAGAGTGTGGAATATCCTAAAACCAAACAAAATCTAGATAAAGAATAATAAATTGCCAATTTTGATTTTTTTTTTYYTTTTTTTTTTTTAATATGCCACCACTCAAGATGAACTGTGGAAATATTTTCATTACTGTTTGCATTACATTCTGCAACTGCAGTAGTGAGCACCACTGAGAAAGAAATTGCTGCTTTTGTCCTCTAAGCCACTTTGAATAATGTGAAGTAAGCAAGTTGAATGACACTTTRGGCTTTTTCTCTATCTGTTGTTTCTGAAGTACAGCTAGTTTTCCAACTGTCCTGAATGATTAGGAATGGGGTTGCAGAAAAAAGGTTGTAATTCTTTAGTTGCTGAGGAACTCATTTTACTGAATCTTTACACTACACTTCACTGCACTGTCAGTGGAGCTGCAGGACGTTCAAGTGAAACCCTGAAAACGTTATAAATATTTCTTTGATAAGTCTGATGTCTGTCAGCAAAGTGTTAATGTTATGTAGGAAATCAAATTCATATTAGAATGTTACACTTCCAACTGAGATGTTCCACCCAACTGAATAAACTCCASATGTGTGAAGGTGTGTAGCAAACTCTGGATGATGTTCACAAACAGATGTCCACCTGGTTTTGCTTTGCTTTTCATTTGCTTCTAGAAGATGCCCAAATGTTTTCTGGTGATCAGTACAATCTTAATACAGTTTTATTATGGTAGAAATGTGTGGGGAAATATTCAAAACATTGCAGCATTTGCAATCTTTTGTTCATACTCAGCTGTGCATTTGTAACTGTTATGAGAATAAGTGACCAAAAATATACTTGCAAGTGTTGCGCTTGTAACCCATGGGCTTCATACTTCTTTGTTTTTATTGCTGAGGCTCAATGGAAGGGAATGAAAACTCTGCATTCTGCACCTGTGAGATGATGTAATCAATGCTAGAGGAAGAAAGCTGTAAATATAGAAGTTAAAGACAGTCGTGTAGGTTCAGCTGACGGCTAGTACATGAACAAGGCATGCGAGTGCACAGAATCCTGTCTCGCAGTGTATGCATCATTCGTGATACAATATAAAGATTTTGTTTCAGTGACTTGTTGAATTGACAGCTTTTCATCCATAAGTTAGAGTGAGGCCATGTTAAGGTCCTAAACCTATTCTTTTGGGACTGTGGTGGTTTTGGAGGGGAATGGAGGMGTTTCCCTTCCTCTCAACCTCTGAAGATTTAAGTTGACCAAATGCTGACGTGTTCATATGCCTTTTTATCAGTTGAGAAACACAGCAGTCCTATGATATGCTTCATCTCATCCTAGAGTTTGTCTGAAAAAAGCTGGCCAGATTACACACTGGAAGAACTTACTTTTCCCCATTGATGATAAAAGGAGCATCTGGTGATCATCTTAGGCAGAGACACCTACTTTTCAGATGTCTACAGTTAAGCAAGATAAATCTCTCTGTGAGTGATACGCTTCGCACTTCACTGGTTGCTTTAATAACCTTTAAGTACTTTTAATGCTATTAGAGTGTTTTCTGTACATGAAGATTTTTTCTGTCTGTGGTGCTCTCTGGAAATTGTTGCTTATAAGTACTTTTGGGGACCCACAGAGCATAGTTCTGTTATTTAAATCTGTATAGTGTTTTGTGGATAATACTGAAGTTAAAGTAGCTTTTTGCCCCTATGTTTGAAACAGTTAAACTGGTACGCAGAAAAAGCAGAGAGGCTGAAACATGGTATTACCACAGTGCCTACCTCCTTGTGGTAAAAGAAGAGGGAGTTGACCCTGACAGCTTGGCACAAGCTCATTGCAACCACTCTGACTAATATCACAGGAAAATAGAGGCCGATGTATTTTTTATAGAACACTGAGCAAGGTTTATTTTGATTAAAACCAGGGGAGGTAGAAAGGATGGAAAATGCAAGACATTGGTGACTCACTCAGCATTTTAAATCAGCCCTTTTTAAAATGAGGTGGGGAAGGGAGGAAAGGAAAAGAATGAAGATTTGAGCTACAGGGAGGAGTAAATAGCCAAGGATTTTCCAAAACTTTCCCATTAAGATTGGATGGGTTTGTTGGAAATCCCATCCAGATCTGGCCATTTGTATTTTAACTTGAAATTGATCTTTTCAGAGCACCTGGATGAAGTTTTTCATTGAGACATCTCATGTTAAGTTGTCAACTTGTAGTTGCATAAGCTGAATTAGTCTGCTGGGGATAAACTGCTATTATTTCTTTATATAATACTATGTAACATGAGGTGAGAGAATTTTCTTTCTATACTACGCATGCTGCTAAAAACACAGAAATAAATTTTAGTCTTACACGATGGTTTTGCTGACATTCATCAGAATCTGACTGAACAGTCTTTGAAATAATTAAAAGATTCCTTTTGACTTTGTCCAGCATTGTTGATAAAAACATGATTACAATGTAATCCTGGTTACTATTTCTTAAGTTACCAGCCATTAGACTTCTGTGAAAAGAAAAGAAAAAACAAAGAAGAAAAAAAAAGCCTTTCATCGTACATATGAGAGGTGCTCATATTTCTAATAATTTATTTGAACACCAATTTTGAGTATTTAGGTTTGTTCAGCACTTTGTGTAGTAAACTATAAAAAAAGAAATCCTAGATTTAGGGCATTTGGCAGAACTCCGGTGTTTGCTTTTTGATACTGTCAGTATAGCCTTGAGGCCACCTGCTAATCAACCAGGTTTTCATGTTCTTAAAAAAAGGAGAAAGCTGTGTACAAGAGGAGCCAGGTACTGCTCTTCTGCAGATCTATATAAACYAAAGGGAGAGTGTTCCTCACAAACCTGATATGCTCAGAGTTTTGTTTTGTACCAGAAGGCAGTGGTACACACTAAAGAACTGTAGATACAATATTTTCTGATCCTACCTTTCTCCCTTTTCTTTAATTGACTTTTCCTAAGGGGCATGTCATCCATGTTTGGGCACRTGGAGTAAATGTCAAGGCACAGGTAGCCTTTGCAGAAGGAAATATTGACATTTCTATCCAGTGACAGAGAACAATGCTGTTTATTTTTACTTTCAATCAGAATCAAGAATGTAAATAGGAAAAATATAAAGGACTGATTAGCTATTTGAAATCTTAATCTTCCATCCACACACATATATACTGAAGTTTTTATGCCTCTCCCTATTGATCCCATCTCAAGTTTCACCAAGATTCTCTACAAATGCACAAGCTTGTCTCACTTGCTTTCTCCACACATGGGCTGGATCCAGTCTCGTGAGCACCTGGCTCACACGGCCACCCTTGGGCTCACTGGGTGAAGGTGAGGGGCAGATGCCAAGAAGGATCTTGGTGACGTGGAGGTGAAGTTGGACAGAACCCATTGAAGCAGAGTATCTTTTGCAACTCAGGTTCAAGTCCAGTAATCAGCATAATTAAATTTAAAGTAATTATCACAGGTGAAAGCGAGTATTGGGAAATATGTTCTTGGCTCACTRTGGTAACAAAGACTCCAAAAATGTTTGGAAATCTAATTCTTATTTCATATGCATTCACATATGTTTAGATATTTTGCAAGATTTATGTTGTTTTATACTTCTGCTTGGGACACACTCTCTTTTACAGCTTTCAGGATATCTCAGAGTATTTAAGATCACTGAGACTAACCAACTGAAATGCAAACACCTGAGACATTAACTACTCCCGGTTTGTACTTCTAAGAAATTTTGAGAGCTKCTTCGTATATTTTATTGCATGTCATGTATCATAGAAACAATTTCCAAATGCTTCAAAGAATGATATTGGGACGGTRTTTTAGGAGAWTATAAGCTAGGATGTCTCTATATTKTTAGAGCCTTAAGAATCTGAAATATGAATTTTCRGTGCTWACATAAGTGATTTTAATGCACAACATATTTTGAGCAATATTATAATTGCACAAAAATTGCCAAAGGCCTCCTTATAGCAAACTTAGAGCAGCAGCTCTAAAAGACTTCCTGCTATAGAGCAGGAGGAGGATTCTGACAGCTCCAGTAAAGAAGAGACTTTCCATAGTTTCTAACTTTTCTGAAATTTACCTTCGAGGGCTATGGGATGAAAAGGAAGAGCTTCCAGGGTGGGAGCTAGTTATAATGGTTTCCTTTATAGTCCCTGTGAGCTACAGGCACTTCTAGAGTATGATTTATCTCAGCCAAAAATACACATCAAAACTAGATATGTTTAAAGACACCTATTTCTTTTCATTGGTATAAAGGGAATACAGGGCAACTAGCTGAAAAGTAGATATCTACAGTCTAAAGGTCCATATGAGAAGAATCCTGGCTCCAGTGAATGTAAAAGCTTTGTTTACCTTGTCCCTGTGGGGCTCCAGGGAGTCCTTATTGTGTCCTTTCAATATATAAATGGGGCTTATAAGAGACGGAGAAAGACTTTTTACCAAGGCCTGTAGTGACAGGACAAGGGGCAACAGTTTTTAAATGAAAGAAGGTATATCTAAGGAAGAAATTATTTTTTATGATAAGGCTTGTGAGACACTGGAACCGGTTGCCCAGAGAAGCTGTGGATGTCTCATCACTGGAAGTGTTCTAAGTCAGGTTGTGTGGGGCTTTGAGCAACCTGGACTACTGAAAGGTGTCCCTGCCCACGGGAGGGGGGTTGGACTAGATGACTTTTAAGGGTTCCTTCCAACCCAAACCATTCTATGATTTTATGATTTTGTGATTTAGTTTTTAACTCTCTGTGCTTTCAACCATACTTTGCTACAGCTGGCTGCCTGGACAACAAAAATAAATAATGCAGCAGTGTCCTTATATCCATGGGTATTCTGCTTAGAAAGATGCTCACATGTAAGGTATTACTTATTAAGATCTCAGGAGGATAATAGAGGGTCTCATCTAAAGAAAATCTGATGAGCAAGAGAGAGTTGGTGGGATTATCCAAGGAAGTTTCAGACTTYGTAACTTCAGTCCAGTCACTGAAAATGTTGACGGGGATCATTATTCAGAGACACATCCATCAGAAGTGTCCAGCTATTCTTGGMTGGGGAATATAGCTCTACTGACGACAGTGCTACTGTATGACTTTGCCCCGGTTGAAGTTCTGGCCAGAATAACCATCACTTTTTTTGGAACTCAATGCCGTTCTGTCTGGCATTAGGCTAAATGYAGAATATCCTCTGGTTGCTTTTGGTTATTTTTTAAAAATGGAAAACCAGTGACAAATAGATCTGAAGGCCCCAACATCTGAAGACCTTCGGATGAACTTCAAGTTACTTTGTCACCGCGTAGGGCTCCTGAATAAACAAAGGCGATACATTTAGCAACCCGAAAGCTTGGAAATGAACTTTAGAGGCAAGATTACCACGTAGTGCAAAGTGACTTTCCCCCATGATGACACAGATATGCATTGAACTAGAACACAGTAATAGTTTTTATTGAATGTGAAAAGCAAGTAACATTTAGCTTCCTTATAGAAGGTGTGAAAAGGTCAGCTGGAAGTTTTATTGATGGTGCTTAAAGGAGAAGTTTGCTTGCTGCAATGCAAAATTGGAGCTTATTTGGACAGAGGAAATCGTATTAAAAAAACAAGTCCTGTTCCATAGGACAATTACATTCTAATCCCTCTGTGTATTTATATCGCTGTTCAGTGCTCTATGCCCACGTCTCAGGTGAGAAATCTTTTATGATATCTCTTCTAATTTATCTAMTACCTGAGCTTCATTTATTACACATTACTGATTTGGTTTTAATGAGTGATACATTCCTTTAGGTTTCCAGAAAGCAAGAAACACATTTATATGCTTATCACTTATTAAGCACTTATTTTTACTGTCTTTAAACTTCTCTTGGAAATACAAAGCTTATGTAAGTGTAACATTTTAGACTGAAGATTTAGCATCTTAGGGAACTTCACTTTATGGTCCATTATAACCTCAGTATAAATGTATGTCATTAAGACCACCTGACAATTAACTTTCAACAGTTGTTCTTGAAAAGACAGATGCTTTTTAGTGAAAAGAATCATGAACACTACAAACATCTGATCTAATGGCCATTACTAATTATTATTAATACAGCTAATAATAATAGTCATGTTTGGARTGATTTTCAATGAAAGTATTTAATGATTCATAGAATGTTTGTCTCTGGCAGCCTTTGTGAGGCAAATATTTTAAATGATGGATGGTTAAATGATGATACACATAAGTCAAGGGTCTTGATTATGGTCATAAAATGCGGCATATAGAAATGGAAATCAGGGGAAAAAAGTGATTAAGGCATTGGTCTTGTCATTAAGAGACCAGCAGTCTGAATATGGTTATCAGTGTGAATTTGGGTGCTTAACTTCACTGTTTCTGCTCTCTTGCTGCAAAATGGAAATGATCATTCGTTATATTATTAGCACATGAATATATGGGACAGGGTTTTCTTACTGTATTGAAGTAACTGGATACCATTATACCTCAACTGCAGAATCTCAGCCTCTTGGTTTTAATATAGACCTGTGCTACCCCTTCCTTGTGCAGAATATGTAAGGAACCCGACCCTTCCTCCGGGGCTCAATTCACAACAGTACGAATTTTGTTCCRTTGCTTGTGGTTGCCACTAAATTTTTTTTAAACACCGTCTCATTCTGTAACGTCCCCCTGCTTCAATTTCAGCCCACTCTTAGTTTCTTGTCCAGGCTCAGAAAAGTCTAACTCTTAAGCATATTGATCTGTTCTCCATAAATACAGCATTTTATTTTTGACATTTTGAGATTTTTTTAGATCCAATTTTGTACCAGCCTCACTGGTTGCTGATCTTCCTGACCTCACCAGCCACCAATAACCATTGCCTCTGAGTTTTGTGCTTTATCTGCTCCCACACCGTAGTCATCAACACTCCTTGGTGCTTGCTGAATCACACTGGATTCAGCAGTGTCCATCCTGGCCAACAATGCTTCCCCCAGAGAAGCTCCTCAAGGCCAGGCTCACCTCCAGCTATTCCAGGAGAACAAGAAAAATAAATACTTTAAAAATTTGGTTTTCCATTATCTCATTTTTATTTTCACTTATAAACGTTTCTGGTGTTGAATCAGGGAAAGAAAAATGAATTCCCACTTTTGTTTTAGAGCATGTTTAGTCTCATTAGCTTCTTATGAACTATGCTTATTGGTGATAACAGATATTTATCAGAGACTTTGATATTACAGATTTTCMATTTAGATTGTAGAGATGGGCTTTCACATTGCCCTATGTGTCATGTCAGACTGTAAAAACCATTGATAGATTAAAACCTTTTTCTTTTTTGCTGAGGCTATGTTGTGAAAAACTATTATTTGGGTTGTTGAATATATTAGCATTTTTTTCCCGTAAATTGTATAATTTTAATCAYGTTTTTCTTTATTAGATATATATTTGGAAAAAAATGTAATTTTTCTTTCAATCTGGAGCAGTCTGTACATAATGTGCTGTAGGTACTAGACAAAAGCAATACACTTGACCCAGAAAAAGGGTTGAGACGGCTTAATGTACAGTTTGGTAGTGAATATGCATTTGGGACTCTGAACGTAATACGGGATAATTGAAGCACTAAAAGCTATTGTTAGTCCAAACACAAATTATCCTGTTTTGCTAGCTGGGAGTTTAGAGGAATTAAATAATCCCATGTCCCRAAACACCTGTCCAGAGGCAGTTTAGAGGAATTATATAGTCCCATRTCCTGAAACACCTTTGCAGGCTCTAATTTCTCTGGGTGAGGTATCACACCAATATTCTATTGCTCCTTCTGGCTGAGCTAGTTCAGAAGCCCCTCTGATACCTTTGCTTGGCACCGTGTTGTGATACCCAGACAGACGTCAGGGGGCAGATGCTGCTTTACCCCTCCTCTATTTGCACATACTTCAGAATTAGTGATGATCAAAACTGTTCAGGATCTCTTCCGAAGCATTCAGTGGCTTTAAAGATCAAGCCCCACAGCTGTGCTTAATTTAAGCATTTTGCACAATTTACACCGATATGGTCCTTACAGGATACAATTCAGAAGAAGACCATATTCCTCTACACAGCTGAGATGTGATTTATGCATTTTCAGTAAATCCTGCACCTCTTCATTATTATCAAATGTGACATTTAAAAAAGCCTGGCGATGCAAAAACTTGCCCTCTCTTCTGCATAGCTGAGTGGAAGGACGTGTTGGCCTGGGTTATTACTGAAGCTTTCAGCATTAATTTACATCATTTTCAAGTGCTTTTGGGACACTTTTCTCACCATATAATTTCCTTCTTTTCCTTCTTGACTCCAGATTCTCTCTCCTGGTCCCAGTGGCTGACTTGAAACCACTTAKCACGTGCTTGGTGCAAGGGACAAGATGTCCCTAAGCCAGCTTCCCTGCCWTTAAAAGCATTCATCACCCTTTCTCTGTCTAACTTTGTGCACTTTTTTTCAAGGTAAGCAATGTTTTTCCCCTCAGGGAATAATTTGCCTAAAATYCACTGGAAAAAAAAGTAGTCCAATGTTTATGTATAGATTGAGGTGATTACTTTAGAAGGCAYGTACAAACTTATTCGTGAAATATATTGACTCACAACAGTCTGCACCACTTTTGCTTTTTTAAAACATCTTTTATGTGGTAGACTCATATCCAATATGGACTCTTACATGTTGTTGGTTAAAGGAGTTGTGTAATAAGGCTAAAATACATTCCTACTTTTAATACAAACAGCAAATATATGTTTTTAATACAAAGAACTTATTTAAGATACATAAAAATATCTGCTTCAGTTGATGTTGCTGTCCTCAACTCCRTACTGTTAGAAGGAATGGTTTTCTAATTCCTGGTTGGCACAGATGAATACAGGTTCATTGATTTCAGGAGAGTTAAGGTTGCCAGTGCCAGCTGAGAATCTGACCCATCCAGGTGTGCTATGACATTTAGAAAGAAGCAAAAATACTCACAAGGCTCTTTGGGATGTCTTGACGCAGTCAAAAGATTTATTTGAGTCTCTASGACAGATAGTCAAAAGAACAACCACTTCCCTGTTTTGGAATGAAATAGAGATTGTGCTAAGATTTCCTGAAGAACTATTTCCTAAGTATATGGACAGACRTGTATCGCTAGAATGAAAAACAGAACAAGTTAAAAAATGATCATTCTCTTCCAGACAATCACAAGTCATGATTTCAAAGTAATGACCARCTATTACTCAATAAACAGCACCAAAATATTTTACAAAAGATTTAGRGAGGGATAATTCCAGTGTGACACCTCATGAATGAAAAGGGTTAGGGATGGCAAAATAAGGATTAGATAGCAATGCAATGTCAGCCTCAAGCAAAATTGTCATCGTGTTGACTTTGGCAGAAGATCAACTACTGCTTTCAGTGGGGACTAGGACAAATACTGTATTTTCATTAACTTGACTGATRTATGAAGTTGTCTTTTGTTTGGTCTATTTTTGCTCAACATTCAATTTTTCCAGGCACTTTGCACTGCTGAAAATTGTTGTGACTTTTGCTATCAAGTTAGTTATTAAWAAGATTAATGAATGAACATTTACATGAATCCATCCATGTAGACTAGGGTGAACRTGTTGTTAATGTCAACTTTTGAAAACAAAAATCCAAAATCTCTTTTCTGTGTACTTTATCACAGTTTATGGCCTCAGGCAAAAATGGAGAAAAAAGGAGTGTTTATATCTCAGGGAGGAAACACTTGGTTATTAGACCACATGGGTGAGAACTCTCATGTCCAGGTTTCTGCTGAGACATTCAGCAAAATAAAGTAAAATAAAATAAAATAAAATAAAATAAAATAAAATAAAATAAAATATTTTTGATCTAACAATGCAGTTTTGGCTGTTGTAATGTATCCATTACAACAAACCAGATGAGGTTTGTCTCATCGTAATCTGTGGGGGATTGATAGAACTGTGTTCATTTCCCAACCATGCTATGTATTTTTTCACATATATTTCAGWTATATTTTTTTACATTTTTTTCACATCCTTAAACTCTGAGATTCTTTGTTGCTGACTGCAGAATATAAAGTGAATTTATAATGCTTTCTTTTTCACACATTTTTCTCTTTTACCTTATTCAAGGATAAGATTTGGAAACGTGGGTCTTATTTTGCATATATRGACTGGTATTAAACTCAGTCTTGATTTTTCCTTGATGCTTTGAGGGATTATTAGAGTATGTATAATAATRATAATGATAATAATAATAATACAAAAAAGAACACAATATTTACGTCTCATGTCTGTTTAACCCTTGTCTCAGCACTACGGCAAGAATAGATATCCGTGCAGAAATTTCAGACTTACATTCCACATCTAGGGTGATTCCTTTGAGCTTGYGGTGGAAGGCTATAAAAGCATATTTACGTTCACCTGACCACCCGCATATGAGTTATGARTTGTTGACACTGTCATCACTTAGTATAGTAAAAGCTGCCTGATAAAGAGCATTCAGCGAGTTGGTGACACGCACATTTTTCCTACTGGTAGGTAACTACATGTGATGTGAGTTTTCTTTTTTTCTTTTGTTGTGTAATATCCAGCAGAGGCCACTTTTGAACGAGAGCAAGTTCAATAGCAAAAAAAGATTAACAGGCCTCTGAAAGCAAAGAGGCAGATAATAGCCTTGGAAAATATATGTAGATGTACTTTTGGAGAGAAAGAAAGCAGGGAAAAGAGCTGTTGTTTGTTTGAAAGCTTTGCAAGAAAAAGAGAATTAAAGGAGWTATGACTCAGAGCAATGTGCTGACATTCAGAAACACAAAAACTGAAGTAGCCCATGAAGGAAAACATCCTGAAAATAAATTTTTTAGTGTTCCAAGGTATGATCTTGCTTTTATTGACATAATTTTGGTGATTTCACTGACACTTTTACTAATGCATGGAGTTTTAACTGAGAACCCAATTAGGATTCAGCTCCAGAAATAGTAACTTACCAAAGGACTTACTCTGACACTGTCAGTTGTCATTGATTCCCGCTTTAGGTGATTTGAGACCATGTGGGAGTAATTCAGGTGCCTAAACAGAGGTGTGTAATGACATTTTTAGGTATGTTAGTAATGACATTTTTAGGTATGTTAAGAGGTATCTTGGTGTACCTGAGGCATTCACGTGGGCTGGCAGACAAAACGTGGGATTTAGGGAAGACCCTTTACGCATCCGCTAAGTGACAGCTGGAAGCCAGAGCATCTCAAATGGCAGGAGATGCCTGTGTTTGCACAGACAAATCAACCAAGTCCCTAAATCACTTCTTCAGACCATGTCCTGACACAAAAAAAAAAAAATAAAAAAAGGAAAAAAAAAAGTATCCTGGACTGGGACTGAATAAGTGAGCTGTTTTGAGATGAGCAAATCAGTTGCTGCCACTTACAYGGCGACCTATTAAGCGGTAAAAAATATTAAGGACGTGATCAGATGGGGAGAAGTGATCAAGCAGGGACATTCAACGAAGCAATTTCCTCTTTTCACAAAATGTTACCAGCCTTCAGCTGAGCCTGAATAACTCCTTTTGGCATGCCCTTAATGAACTGAAATATGAATTGAAATACAGTAGTCTAAAGAAATTATCATTGCTTTCTGCGTTTCACTTTTCCATTTTACTTTGTGCTACAATAGATCGAGAGTGTGCACATGATTAGTGCCTGCATTTCAAATAAGGAATGGTGACTTAAATCTCCTGCCACCAACAGTTATTTTCAAAAGTGGGAGCAAAACACTGGCAGCYTTCATCTTCAGGTAAAAGTACACACCGTTAAAAGGTCTGAATGAGCTAAATCTGTCGTTATCCATGACCCAGTGGTTATTGTCTTCTCCATTTATATTTGTATTCTTTTTGCTATGCTTTATATGAGCTACTTCGTTGATTTTGGTTCCTTGTATCACAGCAAGCATAAAATATATCTGTAGTTATTTGTGTCTACAAAATTACATGTATAAAATTGATGCCTAGTTAAAGATGAGTTGAAAATCTTGTCTCTAGATCAAATTTAAAATCAGTGATGCACCACATGAGAAATATTGCTTAGAGTGCTTCTGTAGTCACTCTTATATGTCTCGTGGGGCTTTTAAAGGATTAATTTTCTTTCATTCTTTGGTTCAGYTTTTTGGAAATTACGCATTATTGTTTTGGGCACAATACAGATTTCATTCCAGCCAGTACAATTCAGTAATTTCAGTAACTTTCACATGAGGGTGTTATGCTCAAAATCTTGTTAATGGGAAGAGTAAGCACACTTTTTTTATACATGTAAAAACCCAAGAATTTATTGTTTGTATAAGCGAAATCTCAACAGTCAAATCCAGGAATCATTGCTTATTAAGATCTAAATGTTACAGAAAAAGAAGGATTTATGCAGTTAGAAGTGTTAAACATACACTTCTCATTCTCTACCCCTTGTCCTGGTGTWGTTCTCACCCTTCCCTTGGTCCTCTGGGTCCCAAGGTTGGCAGTTCCATTCTTGTGGCGGTTGTTTGRGAGGGTGTTAGAGCAAATAGTCAGCATTTAGAGTCCACCACCAAGAGGAATACAATGTTCATGTTGATGGTTTTCTCTTCCTCGCTCTAGGATCCACCTGGGGTCCATTTTCAGATGTTTGCTAACATGATTTTACACCTAGCTCTTCATCTCTCTGCAGCGCCACATTACATCCAAATTTACTGCATATGGTACCTATGTCAGATATGATTTCATTCTCTTTGTTACCCCTAAACTCAGTTTTGTCCAGCTCCAGGTTGACATTTCTCTACCTGACCATGGGTGAGCTGCCTCCAATGCCAACCTGTGCCCCACCTCTTATCCTCCCCTGCCTGTAATCCTCTGTGCCATGTCCTGTGTCTCCCCTTCTCAAGGTCTCTGCTATTCTATCAGTCAGGCTTGTATTTCTCTACACTACATCATTGTGTTAGAGTCGTAAATATCTCATTCTACATGGAATAACTGGTTGTTATTTCTGTTTATATAAAACTATAGTCATACCATACAAAGATAGACAAAAGTATTACAAATTACATATAGACAGACACCTGGTCTACTAGAGAAATTGCTGTCATAGCTAAACCAAGTAAAATGAAGCTCAAATAGGTTGGCAAAAGTTCAGTCATARCAAGCCTGACAAGTCTCAGTCCTGAGGCCTCGCAAGATCAGCACAAAGCTTATGGCCTGTTATGAAGAACGGAAGTGCTGTACTACGGGGCTGCAGGGCTCCAAGAACTATCAATGTCAGTTTTCTGTAGCTAATTTGTATAGAAACATCTCCACTCTTAAAGAACTAATAATCACCTAAACCATTCAGAGCATAAACTTCCATGTTATATAAGGAAGAAAAAACCCCTAGTGAATAGATAATGGAATAGAGGTTTTGGTATTATCCTATATTCTTTTTAAAATCTATTTTGTAGCTCTGGATGAGTCAGACTCTTTCTATTAGCAATTGTGAAATCTGTGAGACCAGCAGATGTGAGGATGCCACAGCTCCCTGTTCCCACCTCTAGCCAGGAGCCATGCTGAGCRTGTATTCCCTATAGGTACACACAAAACCACATGTATACAATACACATATGCACACATACACATGACCAGACACACAGGCAAGCACTCGGCACTCACACAAACAGAAACAACATCAACAGTCTCATCCTGTTCCTCCATCTGGCTCATCAGGATGGAAGTCCCAATGTTAGTGGGAAATATATCCGTGTACAGACTTATGTGCAATGTGGATGCCCCCCAGCAGCTGGGCTCAGACCCTYTGTCAGCCCAGTAGCTGCCCTTAGATCCCAGTCTCCTCAGTTGCTGGCACCTGAACAGATGAGCTTCTGAGGCTGCAGCCCCAGTCCAGCTGCTGGTAGAGACCCCTTCACTCACGCCCGCACACATGCATGTGTGTGCACGTGCTGTGGATCTCTCCAGTAAGTTACCTTAGATAAGGCTACAAAGTAGTTTTCCCTGGATCCTCTTTTCTCCAGTTGCCTCATGCACAGGGACACAAGCATGCAAACGGGTCTCCCATTTGGCCCTCAGACACCATGGTCACKGGCTGGGACCCCTCCAGCAGCCAACTCACAGCACCTTGGGTCCCTCCTGTATCCAGCCCAGACTTATGGCCACCCCAACACTTGACTCCCAAGCGCCTGGTCCTACTTGTTGGCTAATCCGGCTTGATGTTTGCTCGCGATCACCCACTGACATACACACCCGCATGRTGTGCAGGTGCTCCAGTCACTCCAGTTGGCACCACAGGCACATGGGCCCCTATGGCCCCTGGTCCCACCCCATTCGCTGGCACTCAGAKCCCCACAGAGATGCACACATGTAGGATAGAGAGTCCCTCACCCAAGAAAATAGCTAGAAATGGAGTTCAGTGAGAAGACAGGACGACTGCACCTACCAGCTGCAGGGCATAGCCAGACAAGCACACCGACTAGCAGCCTGTTCATACGCAACCAGCCCTCATCCCTCTTCCCCCTCTATTTCCCCATATTTGTTTATCTTGATCCCTCCCTTCCCCCACCTTTGGTTACCCTCCTAAATATCCCATGATAAGTCTTGTACAAGCCAAAGACTATTTTTCCAGTCCCCCACAATGTGTCCCATTCCTATGGGTAGTGACCCCCTGCTCCCAGTCTGTAAGGTGCGCTCCCATTGACTCATGGTACTGGGTGAGAATGMGACATTATTGTATACAAAATTATTTAACCTCTCTAAAACTCTTCATAGGAACAAAATACTTTATTATCACTCTTTTGCCTTCCAGTAAGGTTCAATATTTCTATAATTTTATCTATGTGTAGTTGCCTTTAGCTTTCTTGTCTTGTTACTTGTCTTGTAGTATAGAAATAGATGCAACACTCTCTTCTTGTCATTAGTGTTTCCATCTTAGACCCCAGCAGAGCTAAATGGAGATGCCAGTTAATAGGATGCAGGTAACTCAGCTATTGAGCATTTGGATTATAGTCAAGCCATAGGGTGAGTGAACGTCAGAAGATGAAGACCCAGGTAATAACAAAACTGAGTAAACAAAAAAGTTGGGTTTGTTATCAGATGTAGGTACTGGTGGATAATATGTAATGGCACTTATTAGGGTCAGGGTCACACTACCCAGTGTGTCAGCCAGAGTCATCCTTTTGATCTTGTTTTCAGTCTACAACTAATAAGTAAAATGCTAGAGGGATCTATTTTAGTTAACATTAATTACATTGCGGTCAAGTAATTAAAGAGCTGAAATAGTCACAAGAAGATATAAAATTATCATTAGAAGCCTTCCATTTCTAAATAAGTGTATATTGTAGTCTCTCAAGAGACCCAGAAGAAAACAAAAAAAAATTTTATTTGGGTTTATTTACATTTAGGGTATTAAATATGTGTAAGCCCCTGTGTATTAAAATAGTTGCCCTCTTAATTGCCTCTGATTATAAGGGGAAGTATGCATTTTATCAAAATTTATTTCTACCACACATGGTCTGGGAATTCCTCAACATTTATTACAGGAAGTTAATTACACTAAAAATGCTCGACCATGAAACTGAGGTTATAGAAAACATTATACTTGTCAAAGGAATTAATCTCATGCCAACCAAACCTTCCTTCCCCCACTATTTTTCATTGTTATTCACTTTAGATCTTTGTCACCCATCTAAAACCCAGTGGACTGCAAGCTCTGACCCTTGACTTATAGGGTTAGAAGTAGCATAAAAGTTTCGACCCATCCAATCCCAATTTTTGTGTTGTTTTTTTTTTTAATGTGCTTATTTTGATTGTCATATTAATCACCTGTCAAAGAGTATTTCTTAGCTTTGAAAGGAACTGTGTCCATTTTCTTCAGTTCAATAACCTGAAACTGCCAAAAGTGAACTGCTCATCTCACTGTGAATAAACTGAATTGTATTTGTCATTTCTGAGCTTGCTGATGGTTTCTCTTCCTAGCAAAGTGTAATCTTTTCTGATAGAAAAAATATTGTGTATTTAACTCCATATTGAGCTTTGTTGTTTTCTTTTCATGAGTGGGTTTATTATCGATGTACATCTCATGAATGAGGGGGGAAGTCCATGGTCATTAATGACTCCAAGAAGAAAGAACAACATCTTATGCAGCACCTTTCACATGAATGCTGTTTATTAGTTCTGCCAAATCTATTCCTATATCCTTAATTATTGATCAGAGCTCTATTTTGCTAGGTGTCTAGAGGTGCAGGGAAAAAAGTGCCTTTTCATGAAGATTTTCGGACTTCTTTCTTCAGCTCAACCATTCTCAGCTTAGCCTACCACAACATCCAATTAGATTGTGACCCAGTAGAAGAGTTTTTTCTTGAAACTTAGAATTGCTAGAAGTTTAGGAAACATATATGAATTTAACTTTTGGCATACACAATTTTTTTTCCCCAGTCAGAGCTGGATGCCTTCAACTCCCGAACATTGAAAAATGTCAGATGTACATCAGGATTTGAAGGACATGTTCTGACTCTAAAACAGAGCCTTTGCCAAGTTTTTTTCTGTCAAGCTGATCCCTTAAGCTAGTATCATTGATATAACATAGTTATCTACCATCTGCTTGGTTCTCAATGACCAAATAACGGCAGCTTCATTTGCGTTTATCTCAATAATAGAGTTTAAAAAAAAAAAAAAAAAAAAACAACAGCGCACAACCAAACAACAAAAAAAAAACCCAAAACCAGATAGTTAGAAGAGAGAGAGAAATGCTCGCTGGTGGGTTAACTTGTTTTTCTGTGCAGATACGGCTAACTTAGCAGCTAAACTACCAGGAAAAGGCTAGCATAAAACCAACCCATGTTGTGCTATAGGTACTCAGAAGAGGCATTCAAGTGGGAATGAAGGCAGTGGGATTGTTGGTGAATGAGGTGAATAAGGTGTCTCCACTTTTAGAAACTATTATTTCTACTTGGTTCTATGGAACATTACTTAGTTGTCCTTCTCCGCATTCATAAAGGTCCTTCTGCCTTTTTCTCCTTCCTGTCCCCCATATTACAATCTTCCTGGACTATTAATGAAAGTCAAATGTGTTTGAGGCTAGATGCTGGATCTATTAGAATAACTCTACTTTTTATGCCAAACAAACCTTAGGACTATGGCATAGATTGAAGCATCGTGATATATGTGATTATTGAGGTTACCCTTACTATCTGCCATGCATATTTTAAAGTAAATAGAGCTGCAAGTAGGACTTTAGAAGTGATTAAAAGGACTGTGACAGAACAATATCACTTATGTTCAAGTGTACCCTGCAGGTTATGATATAGGTGATGGAAGGGACTCAGCATCCTTTATAGCAGTTGGAGAATCCAGTCTTCCAGAGAATCATAGACCTAAACATATTATCAGTAGTAGACCCCTCATGGTCATGAGAATCAGAGTGTTTCTAGAAATAGAAGTAAATATGGCTTTCTTGAAGTGAGAATTTTTAGCATAAGATCGTCAGTACAGGTGTGTCCAAAATGCAAAGAACTAAAATTCAAAGCCCCAGTGAATTTTGGATAAGATATTTCTTACTGCATGTCAGTATCTCAAGACAAAAGCGAAGGTGTTTGAAGGTCCAAATCATCCATCATCCTTTTCTTCATTTGCCGGTAAGTATATGAACTACTGTTTCTTAGACTCATTTGTGGTTTGCCTAAAAAAGAATAACATTTTGGAAAACAATATTACTTAAAAATCCCTAAGGACATAGTCATSAACTGTAAAATATTTACATGAAGAGATATGACTTACGAATGAACACTCTGAATAAGACAGCCAAATACATCGGTATTGTCTCCAGCACTCAGACAAAGCAAACAAAACTAAATAATGCAGTGAACTTCTTTCACCAGCTACTACAGCTACATACAGATTGTTAGCTCAAAGGGAATAAAACAAGGTGGTGGGAAAGAGGGTTGAAATGTTAAATATGTACTTTAGCGTATTGATAAGGACAAGAAAGATGTGACAGGCCTAGTATACAAGGTTAGAAAGGACGTAAAAAAGAATACCCTCCGGGAGTGTGCTGAGCCTGACTCTGGCCAGTCACCTGTTAAGAAACGCTGCTGGTTTTTTGTTTTTAAAGTGCCTGACATAATAAACAGGATCATATCCCGAAGATGAATTCTGATGCACTGATGCTGAGAACAAAGAGAATTTCAAATTCTGAAGCCACAGGTATATTTTTGATCAGATTAATGATAGCTATGAAATGATAATAAAAATAACCTAGGAACTTGACTGATAAAGGTTTTATCTGTTTCTATTACATGTTTAGTTTAGTTAGTGTTTCTGGGATATAGCTCTTTTGACACTTCTGAGATATTTGCAGGCTGAGCTCAAGAGAAGAAACATCTGCTGATTTGATCATAGGAGCATATGGTTAGCAAATTAAGATGTGGAACCGTGAAGTAGTAATAGGAAAGCAAAAAGATTGTGGTTTTAGTCAGAAATGAAAAGTGTGCAAGGTTCTCTAGGAAAAGGGAAAAAATAACATAATCCTTTTTTTGGCAGAGATTGAATCACAAATCAGATTCTCTACTAAAAATGCTTCACAAATGTAATAGTTTCAGCAATTCTCTCTTCTGTTCCTCCAAGCGGAGTTTGTCTTTGCATCAAAAAATTCCTTAGTTTCCCAGTTCCAAGGTGTAGAGTATCTGCATGGTAAAGGTTCCAATGTATGCAGTTCTTTAAAAAGGCTATTGAATAACCAGATTATGTTGTGATGTTTAAACAATGGCAAAAATATAGGAGAGAGGTAATGGCATTTTAAGCTAGCATCCGTCCTTCTATTACCTGTTTTCAGAAAACATATACATAGATATTTACACCTCTCTCTGTCTTTGCATACACAAACTTCTGASCTGAGTGGATGATGAAAGACCTAGTAGAAATCAGCTATTTTAATAAGGAAAAGAGGAAAGCAGTTATTTAAAATGAAGAGGTTGGAAGTCCCCTATCATAAATTCTGTTTCAGACACTCTGATGAAATAGTCACCTCTTCTGTGTCTTTGTATGTTAAACGTGCTCCTTTGGACTTCCTTTTGATTCACTTTGATATAAGTTTATTTATAAGCAAATTCATAGTACAGATTTGGTATTGCCATTTTTGTTTTCAAATCTTGAACTGGTCGTTTGTGAAATTATTTCTTGCCCTGTCTATGGCAGATTTTTTTTTATTCAATATTTTCCCCTTCAATATTTATTACTGTGATTTCAAAAACTGTTATTCCAAGTGCCTAGAAAACTTTGGAGTATATAAAACTAAAGTGAACTCGTAATATAAGRTTACTTTCGGTAGTTATTTGCAACTTTTTGAAAGTTTCCTATTCTTCTGAAAACCTCAAAATATTTAAAAACTTTAAACTAGTTTTACCTGTGAAATAAAGTGTTACATTTAGAGAGGATTGATCAGAAGGATGGGAGAACCAAACCCTTCAGGAATATTCTTTCTATGTTGCCATAAGTAAYGGTCTGTTACTTCTATTATCTCCGAGTTTACTAGCACTGGGGAAGAAATTCCCTCCAAAATACCTTTCATTTAGGCATATTTATGCAATAAAGTCTATGTCTTGTGGAGTTTTAATGTCAGTRTAATATCAGAGTTTTTATGTAATATCTTTCCCTCCGTGTTTACAAAAWGAGATTTTTCATTCAAGGAAGGATTCCTGCCTGAATCCCTGATCTTCCCTAGAACACTGGAGTTTTTGTGTCACATGAAGGAAGGATAAATATGAACCTATAATTATTATCCTCTTGAGATGTGAACTGAGATAGATGACATGCAGAGYTCGGTGATCTTTCTTTTCTTTAAACTGTTTCATAATAAATAAGTGAGATGAATCACTGCGTAGGGACCTGCACTCTTTGTTCTGTGCAACAACATCCCACCYCAATTTATCACATCAAGTTAACACAAGAGGTCCAAAGCAAGACAACTGACTGACTGGACATTTTGGTCCTTTTCAGCAAGTTATTGGTTGGTTGGTTATTTTAAGAGYTGTTTATGTCTGCACTGATCATGACTGAACACATTTTAATAATTTAAAGATGTGCTTTCTCACCTGGCTGATGCTAGATATTAGCAGAATGTAAAACTCAAGSTTCATGATGAAACATTGCTTCTGTAAATGAGTCATTTCCACATTAATTTCCCCAGTGTATATATAATTTTAAACTTGCCTGTAAAATTAAAAGTTACTTCATATATAATAGATTTTTTACATAGCTTTTCACAGGACTGTAATTCTCTTATGGAGATGATAAAAGCTGGATAGTCTTGGGAAAACGTAGTCTGTGGGATAGTGTTAAGATTTACTCTTCTCCTCTGTTTCACATTGGACCAGGTGCCAATCTTGGATGCCTCTATCCATTTAGTTGTACCGTATGAAACATTTAAGGAACAGTAATGGAAACCAGTAGGAAATCAGGTGGCTAATGACACCCTTCTCATGCTTGCGTGGGTAGAAATAGGAGAAGGTCTCAGAAGGTTAATGCTTCAATCAAATTGAAAATCATAACAGGAATGAATCTGTAGATCTGTCATACATGCTCCAGATGTTCTGTTTTGATGCTCTGTATAGTTTGTCTTGGGACCTCACACTCCTGTGAGCTGTCAGAGGATGTATGTTAGCAACATGTAGAAGCTACAGCAGCACCGTGGTCTCTCTACCCTCAGACTTCAAAACAAACTTTCTTTTCTGAGAACCACAGACCTCAGCAGCACTGGATGGCAGCTCTTCCTGAGGATCCTTTAGTGAAAGGAACTGAAAAGGAACTAAACAAATATAAATTGWCAGAATTGTGTAGAAATAACCAAACTGTTTCCTCTTCCAAGAAAGYCCATCAGATTTAAAAATAAGTTCCTGTGGATTTCTAGAACCCTTCTTTGATTCAGTAGCATGTACACTTTAAGTAATTCTACAAAAAGCATCTATCAAAGAGAAATGTTCTACAGAGCTTTTCTCTATCTCTTTTTTCCCACCAGCCTTCCCAAAATCTCCCTCATAGAGTTGACAGTGGGGTGTTCTCCAGTCTGAACTGGTATTCAATTTTTAAGCTTTCATCCTTACTGGTGAAAAAAATATAAAGTTGATATTGCAGTTGCAGTAACAGATATAGGAGATTACCAGTAGCTATCCAGACCTATGTAATTTAACAATACAGTTCAAAATGAATTATACCATAAAACAATGATGTTGTTTGTTTCTCTCTTTGACCATTTTATGACTAAAAATACTAAAGATTCCCCATTTTATGGGGAAAAGAAAAAACAAATTTGACAAATTAAAATTGTGACAGGGTTTTTTGTAAGTTACATTGCCATCCAGTTTTGTTCTCTTTTACTGTAGTTATTTTCTTTGAACAACTGGAGATGAAAAGGGGCCGGCCTGTTAATTGAACTTGCTTCCACGACACCACAGGAACAGATGTYCATCCAATCATTCCTGTTTCAAGCTCATAGTTCAGCGAAGTGCACTTCCATGTGTTGATCTCAAGTGCTGAAAAATGCATGATGTGTTTTTACTAATTGTCTTAGTGGTAAACTCTCTTTATTATTTCTAGCCTGAAATTAGTTTACATAGTTTCAATTTTTACCTCTGGATCTTGTTATGTCTTCTCCTTAGATTAAAAAAAACTTTGCTATGAAAAGTATTTTCCCCAAGTAGACTTTTACTAACCATGATCAAGCCACTATTTCTCTTTATCACTGGCAGGTATTTACATGACACCATAAATATAAAGAAAATTTTGACATGCTAGATGAAAAACAATGTCCAAATAAAAGCTTTATTGACACAGTATATAGATAGCATGTCGGTTCCCCAGGCTGRTCTTCAGAGAAGAAGACAAGAGAAGTCCTTTAAGAGACTGAAGGATTACCAATCCCGCGTTTGGGAGTTGAAAGCTGTATRAATCCAAACTATAAATAAAATGCCTTTTCTAAAGGTGATGATAAGGAGTCACTGGCAGAGAAGGTGAAAGTATCTCTGTCACTTGGGATCTTTGCACAGAAATGGAAAGATTTTGAGAGGACCCAGACCAACACACAGGCAATTGTTGGAAATATCCCCTTTAATCCCTGTGRTTCAGTAATGAAATGAAATAAATGAAAACTAATTATGACTCAAGGAAATGGTAAGAGGAAGACAGTAGCAAGATTGTCATATTAATGTCAGTATTTTTTGAAAAATCAAAGAGCTAGCCACTCTCATCAAAGCATCTCAAAAGCAGTGAGTTGGCTAAGATATAAACTGGAAGTTTTATGGGTTTTTTTGTTTGAGYTGGTTTGAAATAAATCAGAAACAAAATCTGATTGTACTGTAATAATACCTTATCAGAAACCATTAACCTCTCTACCCTTCAACCTGTGAAACCTTCTCTGGAAGTTCAGAACATGTGACATAATACCTTGACACTGACACTGCTGCATTAAAAAAAGAGGAACTTCACATACAAATCTTGGCTTGTTTTGAAGCTTACTAGGGTATTTTCATTGCCAGTTATTCAGAAAATGCCACATAGCTACTTTGTCTATTAAAAGAGTTTAGAAGTTTTTGTTTTGTTTTCATTTTATTATCTGTGGGAAATATTTGCTTTTAAAATATCTGATGGAGAAAAACACAATTCCCTCATGATCCCCAGGTACTCTTCTGTTGATGAGTATATACTGATGAAAAAGAGTAGGTTAGAAATATAACTGCATACAGTGGTCAAATAATAAAACAGAGAAGTTTGAACATTGTGTGTGAGCTAGTTTTGCAAAAGATACAAAGATCTAGTGTGTTAATAAATATTCAGAAATGTGTTTCAGATTCTTCTGATAATGAAGTGTTTACCTTACTATTTTTATCAGCGCACATTGCAGTAAATATGATTCACGACTGTCATACAAAGGGCCAATATTGCCCTCGCTACTGTATACCAAGCTATTGCTGATTTTGAACAGGAGTGCTGACACATTGCATGAGGGAGACGCGGACCCTAAAGGAGCACTTAGATTTCAGCTTGCAGTTCAGAAAAACATCACTGTTTAAGCCAACAATTCAGAATGCTGTAAACTGAAGTCCCAGCGACATTAGAGAAGGCCTTCAGTTCTTTAAAGCTTAAATGCTGTTCTGGGTAAAAGGCCCTTAAAACAAGCCATCAAATATGGCTTTGCATTTAAAGTTCAGCCAAATAATTTGATCCTCTCTGTCAATAAAATGCAGGCACTCATCAAATGTAGTTTAATGGAATTAAAATACTTCCAAATTTTAAGTAGACTTGCTTTGGGGCTTTTTTTAATGTTGATCGGTGACGTCATTAATATATAGAGATGTCGTTCAAATATCAGAAAGTACAGCCTTCATACACCTAAGTTGAGGCCAGATCTCACATTATTCTGCCTCGAGTTTAGGAAGAATTTAAAAAATATTTTTCACCTGATCTCTTTTAAATGTCTATTTTAGGATGTGAGAAATTATCCATTACCTCTTTGGGCTGTATGGGAGTCTAAGATGATTATTTTCCTTATGGATGCCTACATGTGAGCTAATAGACCCTACAACTGCAATCAGCAGGCATCTCTCTCTGTGCATTTGTGCTTATCGATCTTTCTGTGGTTATCCACTGGTTTAACAGGGTAAAGAAGTGAATGATTACAGCCAACCTTAATTCATATGGAAACACCAGCTGAGGCACTCCCTTGCATGAAGAGCCTTGAAGGAAGTCTACCAAAGCAAACCTTACCTCATCACTGGAAGGCCTAGGCTCTCTGCAGAGCATGGTACCAAGGCTACTGTCACATGAAAATATCAAATAAAGGATATGGTGCCCTTCTTTATAAAATGGTTGCTTTGCAGGRAAGCACTCTGTCTTTCTCAGTCTGAAAGTTTCAAAGCTCCTGCCCAGGTCTTCTTGCACAACACTACACTTGCTGTGTAAGATCACTGTTCAGAGGAACTTGTCCAGCAGTCCTTCTGCAAAAGGAGAGTTTGAGTAGTCGGACAGAGACATGGAGAGCATGCACAAAACAGAGTGGGGAAACTCTTTTTTTTTCTGAAATTCTTCTTATCAGTAAATTAATTCAAACTTAACTGGACCAGAAGGGAGAAAGAGACATTGGAAGAGGGACCATGACCAATGATTAGCGCACTCTTCAGAGAGAATAGAGTCCTGAGTAAATTAACCTGACATAATGTTGTGGGTTAACCCCAGTAGGCAGCTAAGCCCCACACAGCAACTTGCTCTGTCCCAGTGGGATGGGGAGAGGATCAGASGGGTGAAAGTGAGAAAACTTGTGGGTTGAGGTGAAGACTGTTCGATACATAAAGCAACACAACCTAAGGAATTCATCTGCTACTTCCTATCATCAGGCAGCTGTTCAGCCATTTCCAGGAAAGCAGGGCTTCCTTACATGCAACGGTTACTTGGGAAAACAAATGCCGTAACTCCAAACATCCCTCCCTTCCATCTCCTTACCTCAGCTTTTATTGCTGAGCACAACCTCATATGGTATGGGATATCCCTTTGGTCATTTTGGTCACAAATSCAAACCACAGTGCCATACGGGCCRCTATGAAGAAAATTRWCTCAGGCAGACCCAGTACACATAAGTAGAGCCCCAGCATGTGCTCAGGGRACAGTGAAGTGGAGGGTTTATCATAGACTCTTCTGGTTAACATTTGGCTTTTCTGAATCTGACTCTGAGATGCTGAGCTAACCCAACATTACAGGCTTCTCATTAGGATGCAGGCTGCCAAGAAGTATTAGTAAAKACAATTTATTACCATATCTGAAATTCCTCTGTGGGTCTACCCTTAGTGTATAGTTTCACAAGATGCTTGCTTGGCATAYAAAGGCAGCTTAGGATATTTCTACRTTCCCGTCTTCCTACGATGCTGTTTGACTCGGTCTCAGTCGTGCTAGTACAGCTGTTTGTGGGTTTGTGGTTAACTGCCTCGCTGGAATGATCAAATTACAAGCAGTGAACAGTGAGGGTTGGACKAGGGTTGTGAACTTCTTGCCATAGCTTTGCTGCCAATGCTATCATCTTCTAAAACTGCAGCCTGTGTTTCTTCTTCASAAAGGCTCAATAAAATTGATCGTGAGTTTTAAGTGAACTTCTATTACTATAATTAGTATTTGAATCTCATTTATAATTATCCATATGGTTTTCCTTGTGGTTAATTTTTCCCCCACATGGTACATTTAATTAACTTAGATATCCTTTAAGTGATTATCTTGCTTTTTAAAAGCAACAAACATCCACTTCTATCCCAAATTCTTCAATACCATATCACTGTTCTTCTGTTACGATTGYGTGCTCCCTTCCTTACAGCAGATATATGCTCCATAAAAGTTAGCTAGTGGCAGCTAGAGTATATGAGAAGGTACTTTTCAATCAAATATCTTAGTGAAGAAGTTTCCAATATTTGTCCSCAGTGCAGCCTATTTTTGAAGTACTGCATTACTTAGGTGGGAACACCAATCTGGAGGCAGCACTGCACRAGTGCCTCACTGGAAAAGGAACCAGCACTGGTGTGAAGACAAAGTGCCAGTGAAGGAAATCCCTTAGGGCTACAGGAGCTGGAATTGCYACCTTCATTTTATGACCAAACTTCAGTGCTGCATGTCTCACAGGCAGAGAACTGATGTGTTAGTGAATGTGATGAAAAGTGGGGCTGATAAGTAAAAAGAAACCAAACAAAAAACTAAACAGGATCATAACCATGAAGAACGCTGAGAAAAAAAAAGAAATGTGTAGAAAGTTGTAATTTCACCCTAACTTAAAACTTTTGCAATGTTAAATTGATGAATGACATAGCCTTTTTTATTTAAGAAGTAGGGTTTTTTTCTCTGATTTGGTTTTTGAAGAGCTACAGGATAAACTCCAGAATAAAATTGAACTAAAAAGACCCCTCAAAATTCGTCTCATTTTGGATGAGCTATAGGAAGTGCTGGTAGGGGCCTGCAGGCGTGCACTAATTTCACAGGTTACTCTTGAAATGTCAGCCTCTGACACCATCAGAGAGCAAACCGCTGAACTTGTATGTACCTGGGTCAAGGCAGAGAAATACAGCGAAATAAAAGAGCTTCTTGTTGTTAATTCTTGAATAACATAAGCTTCATAGATATTGTTACTTTTTGTAGTATTTGTTTCTGAAACCTGAGTTGCTCCCAGGACTAGATGTTTCCTCCAGTAATAAGGCTTTCTAATTAAAGTCTTTGCTCACAAGAGCAGTTTACTGATAACCAGAGGTCGTTACTGAATCCATTGTAAGCTGATTGATTCATAGAGTTAGGCACAATTTGAAAAGTGCGTTTCACAAAATCATACTCTGTTGTACACCTCAGAGTGTTTAAGGAGCTTATAAATGTTGTTAACAGAGGATAAGTAAAGCTTAGTTTTAGTCTGATGATGAAAGCAGCTGGATGTTCAGCTGACGTGATGTGAGCTGTAGCTGTTCTGCTTCTTGTCATCAGCTAGTGTGAGTATTTTGATAATTCTTCATGCTGCTTCAAAAAATGTCTGGGTTATAAGAGTGTGGTGAGAAGATCAGGAGCCCAAGTGATCTCCATGGCACAGAGATGAATATGGGACATTCATGCTCACACAGTGAACAATTCAGGGATTGTACCAAGATCTGAATCTGCAACTGTATCTTGTGTTATTTACAAATATTATTAGTATCAGCAGACATAAATATCAGAGAACACAAGCCGTGATAATCAGAGTTTACAGAACAATTTGATTCCCTCAGAACATGAAAACTTTTTCTTCTCTTTTTTTTACAGAAGTTTTTACAGAAAATGAAGGTCAGAGTATTGCTACTGTTTGGGTAATATGACTTGCAGTGGTAACATGCCATCTGACAGCCTGTGTGGTATGAGGTTAATAAAAAAACATCAGTAATATGAATGAGATGAGGAGAAAATGGTGGGACAAAAAAAGATATGAAAAATAAGTGAAAAGGAAGAGGAAGGAAACCAGAGAAATAAGGAAACCAGAGAAAGAAGGAAAGGAAGCTATAGAGAAAAGTCCCTCAGGAAGGGCAACCAAGTGAAGCAGAGATTTCTTCTAAAGAGATCTAGTAAGAAAGAAAATTGTGGTTAATGAAACTCTCTTCCACAGTGCCTCTCTACTCACAGGCAGACCTACACACACATCATCAAGATCTACTTGCAAGTTGATGCTTAGTTGTAAAATTTTTATTGAAACCACACTTTTATGGAAAAAAAAAACCATTATCACAGTTGTTGCTGAATGGTTTCTGAGAGTTTTTAGATTGAAGACTGCAGCATTTCATGGCTTTGCAGAAGGAAAGCTACCTTTGTAACTAGACTATGAACAATTCACTGTCTACAAAAGCAGTTAAAAGTAAAGGAGGCAACCTAAGTGCATAGGACCAGGGTGCTTTTGGAGTCTGCAGTTTCTAACATCATCTGTACCTGTGGCTTTGTGTCATTGGGTGCTATTAATCTCAGAAGAAACAATTCTTTTGTCTAAAGAAGAACATCAAGAAAAGTTATTACTGCTGAACTTGCAGGAAAAAAAACAATAGGTTTCTTCTACCCTTTTATATGTAGCTTTTGATCTTTTAAGGTATGCAACACCATGCAATTGTGCAGATGAAATTAGAGATATGCAGCAACTGATTTAAAATCATAATCAAGAATGTTTTCCACATTATAAAATAAATAAAAAGGGAAGCTGTATATAATACAAAGAAAATAAGTAATATACTCTTATCACACCATAGGAATTCTTTACTCCAAGACCAGGTCTTTTTATGCCATTGCTGAATATTATGTGCACGGTTTTATCAAAAGCTGGTCCAAATATAATACTGTAAACTGGTCCTCATGCCCTCCTCTTTCAGCTGGCAGTTCAGACCTAGGAAAAATACAGAGGTCTAACCAAAGGTGGCCACTTTGGACATATTTTGACATGTTTGCTGTGATATGCTGATTGCTACATTTCCATTGCCTTAAATCTTTTTCTCTTATTTCATGGCTGGCTGAATTGCAAACAAACAGGCGGGTATTCAGAGAGATACAGGTTCTTTCCCTCACTTTTCAGCTTGGGTCTCTGTTGAGTTATATAATCTCTTTCTGACTAAGCTTACCAATCTGAAAAGAAAGTGGTAATAATGATAATTAACTTCCTTTGTAATGCATTTTCACACGTAGAGATGAAAATTGCTCTGTCAGAAATAATGTTTGGTATAATTTCTCCCTGCCTGGCTTTCTTGTTTCTCTTCTGGGATACTCATATGAAGTTGGGTTTTTAAGTTAACTTCCAACAGATTTATTAGTCATTTATAATTCATATTCAAATCAGGAATTAGTGACATTCTAAAGAAGGTCTTGAAGATTTCCATTAAATTAATAAAGAGAATAAGGCACAATATTCTACAGCAGTTTTCCTTCAGGAGCATAGAAATAAGAAGAATGTTCCTTTGTTTGTATTTATGCAATGTGATCCTAAAGCAAAATGCTTCTGAGAATAAAGTTTATGGGTGAACAATTAGAAGAGTTTATGGTATAGCTTATGTAAAAGTTCACATCTTCATCAGGTAGATGGGAATGTAAAAGGCCCGGATTATAGTCTCTGTTGGGAGCTTCCTTGACTGCACCTRTGTTATATCTGACCTGGCTCTGAGTCTGCTTTGCAGTCTGAGCTTAGGATGTCTATAAATACTACACCTATGTATATAATTCATATGCTTACAAGCAATTTCTACTTATACACTTTTCTTAACTGCTAGAAGGTTAAATAATATTCATATGTCTCTTCTGAGAGAGTGCAATAGATAGATAAAAATTCTTGAAGAAGATTTTTCTTTCATTTGGACCTTAAGAAATTTCTTTAAATCATGTCTTTATTACAAGCACTTTTTGCTTGCTTAAGTCAAATCAAATCAAATCAAAACAAACCAAACCAAACCCAAAAACTTTCAGAAATTCAGAATCTTCTGCTGCTGCTATAGAGAAACGTCCTTTACTTTGCATCTAAAGATGCAGTATTCACCTTTGCCACAAGAGCACTCTTTTCATTTTTTGTAACTGCCCCTTCTGGACTCTGTCGTTTTATTGTGAAAGTTAGCAGATGCCACCTATCTCAGAATTTTTAACCTCACCATTGTCACCTGGCTTAGGAGGGACTAGTATTTAATTTCTGACTGAATGAAATTAGACTGAATGTAAAAGTCACCTCAGCCTTGGGGAATGGATTCAGGGAAGAATGGAAAGGAATTCTCCAATTATTAATTAAACTCAGCGTTTTCTACTAATGCATCTGAAGTCCCCATCAGATCCTTCATATAGCACTGGAAGATCTCCCTAGATTTTGGCCTAAAATATCAGATTACAGAAGGCCTATATCCTTAATGTTCTCTAACTCTCCCCATTGCCATGATTATGTAGATTACTAACCAAACCATTTAATATAGCAAACTCAATGTCAGAAGACAGCGCTAAGCTGCAAACTGGAGGGATATGTCTCCGAAAGACAGAGAAAGAAGGGCACAGGTTGTTTTTCTTTTCCTAGGATGCCTCTTACATGATGTAGTTGCATCTTGCCTTGTACACAGTGCTGGATGTCCACAGTCTTCTAACTAGGAGTCATTTGCCGCAGTTTCCAGGAGCCCATAAGCAATGAATTAGTTATAAATTACAACATTCTCTCCCTAATATTTTGTAATTGTCTGCTGGGACCTGATTCATGTGCTGGAGACAGGTGTGTGACTATTGGTGTTGTAAAGCTTCCCAAAAGCACTTCTCCACTGCTGGTTATAATAAAAGTCATTTTCCCTGAAAACCTGAAAGGATAGATTTTGAAGCAATTGGCCTTTTCATATTTGTGGCACCATGGGATAGACAATGTTTGAAGCACAGTTTCCATGCAATTTCAGATTTCCTTCCTAGCTGTTTCGGAAATTCATTTCCTTTTCTTTTGGTTGTTTTTTTTTTGTTTGTTTTCTTTTGTTTTGTTTTTTTTGAGAAGGTCACTTTATTCTTTGGAGTCAAGGGGATTCAGCAGATTCTTCTCTAGCCTTCACTTTCTGGCCTATAGCCTGTTGCCTCCTAGCTGGCTTTAAATAGTTCCCTATAACAACTCACTCTTCCCTAGTGATATATACATTTTCAATTGCTGTCCTGATGCATATGAAAAACTGGTTTTGGCTCTGGTCTGACAAGCTCTGTAGCATGGTTTGGGTTTTTTTCAGTGAGATGTGAATGAAAATTGCTGGTATATATCATAAAATGTATGAGGTGAACCAGCTGATAAGATAGGAGTGTGGCTTTCATAAATTCCAGAGCTCATCCAGTTGTGTATGGATTTCAGAACTGCTTTAAATGTATTAGTCAATGCCGTTTAAAAAAATGAATGCAAAATTGCCCTAGAAACATGATCTTTCTTAATTGTCTTAATTAGAATTAATTATCTATTAAACACAGTGCATGTCAACTTAGGCAGATTACAGTCTGGGTACTTATTAATTTGATATGACACTGAGACACARTAGTAGCTGCGATTTAGGAGCTAGTATTTATGGGTCTAATTCAATCAAGAAATACGTTCAGCTTCTGTGGTAGACAAGAGGAAACAACTCTTACAGTGTCTGGTATACTGCAACTTGTTCCTAGCTGAATCCAGAGTGCTCGGGTAAATATATGAGAAGACCCATTCACAGTCAGTGAAAGATCTTGAACTGCAGATGGAAAAAACTGAACTGAGAAATGGGACATTTTCTTCTCTGCATTTCAAGTATCATGGAGAAGAGGAGGCTGAGAGGAGACCTTATCACTCTCTACAACTACCTGAAAGGAGGCTGTAGAGAGGCGGGTGTTGGTCTCTTCTCCCAAGTAACAAGTGATAGGACGAGAGGAAACGGCCTCAAGTTGTGCCAGGGGAGGTTTAKATTGGATATTAGGAAAAATTTCTTCACTGAAAGGGTAGTCAGGCATTGGAACAGGCTTCCCAGGGAAGGGGTGGAGTCACCATCCCTGGAGGTGTTCAAAAAACGTGTGGATGTGGCACTTCGGAACATGGTTTAGTGGGCATGGATGCTGGGCTGATGGTTGGACACGATCTTAGAGGTCTTTTCCAACCTTAATGATTCTATGGTTCTATGATTCTATGATTAAGATATAGGGAAAACAATACTCACTCATCCCTTTAATAAGACTTTTAAGCCACTGATGAAATTGCTACCTTTGCATGCCTATTTCTAGGGTAATCACTTTGGTTCAAAGGTGTGCAAATCAACTAGTGCTCTTGCAAAAAGATTTTGATGACCATCTAGAGGTCTTACACAGAGATGATCTGGTTGTTAAACTGTACAGAACTAGATATGTGGAAACCATGCAACCTCGAGTACAATACATTTCCATCCACTTCAATGGATTTTGGATCAGGATCATAAAATAAATCTCCAACATGGCTTATTGCTTTGCATTTCAGAGCTATTCTTCATTGATTGGGGTTGCTCAAAGAGTGAAATTGGACTGTGTTGTGCACTGCAGTACAAATTTGCAATTTTTTTTTTTTTTTAACAAAATGGGTACAGAAAGTGTATCATTAACATCTGAAAGCCAAGAACTATAATATAAAATATGCTTGCAAAGGACGTATTGACATTTAACCTCACAGTTTCATTAAGTCTTAACTCTGTACATAGAAAAAGTTAATTACATGGTGCTTTAAGTCTTCGTAAAAGGTCAATTCGCTAGTACTATACTGTGTAGCAGCAGAGGTTGGAAAGGTAGTGTTCTGAGTAGGAACATGCTCTTAATAGTTGATTGGGGCAAATCATAAGAGCTTTATAGTGCATGCTTGGTAATGAGATTCAATTATTTCCAATAAGAATTTTAAGCCCCCTGAGAGACCCATCTTTTGCTTACTGTAAGCAAAACTAATCTTTGCAAGTATAAAAATGACACTCACCTTTTTATTGTGTTGGCTTAGAGAAAGGTCAGATCTAATAAAGATCACTCTTCTTGACAAATAACACTTAATGTTTCTTTTCCTCCAGCTTATATTATATTGTAAAATCAGATTACTGTTGCAATAGCCTAATGGTACTTGACTAATAAAAAATTGGTCCAGTACAACTACAGTGTATATATGAAAGATTCTCGATTAAAGTATTATTTCAAATAACACTTGCTGGTGTTGAATCTTCGTCTCCTGATACAAAAAGTCCACCAAAATTACTAATGCATGAAAAATGGGGGGAAAAGTTCTCCTCAGCACTGAGAAAGCATACAATAAAGCTAACAGGAAAAACCTATGTCCATCGAGGCATATTCCTTGCAATAGCAGACCATCGTATGGAATATGCCTACTTGATTTCATCTGACAGCATTAGGGGACAAAAAAAACCAAAACAAAAACCCCACAAAGTCCTCTTTGCTAATGTGACAGAGGGAAGGATGAGCTAGTGGCTTATGATTTGGGACATTTATGTTCAATTCTCCATTCTGCCATCAACTTCCATTGTAACACAAAGTCACTTAAACTTGGATCCCCAGAAGAGCTTTGATGTAGGATTATTTCAGGCTGGAGAGGATGCTGTTACAAATGTGCCTATAAACCTGAAACAAGTGACAGTCCAAAATAGCTATGTTTATATTAGCAAGTAGTGCAGCCCAGAATAGAGGACTTTTTATAGAGAAAAAATGTTGAAAACACAAAATCAAGACAAAAAGTGTTTCCAGGAGGGGGTAAATTCAGATTACGGCTAGATTGGTCCTTCCTGTGATCTTAAAGCCAGTCAGTAGCTGAAGCACTTGTGCTCACATGTGCTCCTGGGCACAGCTTCTAGGCAAATTTCATCCTAAAAGAATTCAGTGTGTCTACTCTGAGACCACTCCTGGACGATGAAAAAAGCATGATAGATGGAAATGCCTGGAAATTCACTTCGAAGTTTGTCATCCAAACTAAGATATTGATATAGATTACGTGATGTGATATCACTATAAAAAAAGGTGAATTGTAGGTACAAATTTAATAGGAAAGTCAGGAGGTCAAAGGCAATCATTCTGCTTTTATTTAATGGGATATCTTTGCAAATAAGCTGAAATATACTTAAGAATAAAATTATAGGAATGTCAGAGAGATCTAAAGTAATTATTCCGCTTCAGTTGGCACTTGAATACTGTGTCAAATGTTGGGAAACATATCTTAACACAGGTGTAGACAAGTAATAGAGAAAATAGAGGAAACTGCCAATGACCAGCAAATCAGAAAACACGACCTAAAGGGAAACACTGAAGTGAATTGCATTTCTTTTTTTCCTGAAACGAGTAAGTGAGCATAATTTAAGTTCACTATTAAACAAAGTTTTTCTGTTGAAGAGAGGAATTAATTGCTCTCCATGTTCCAAAGGAGAAAACGAGGAAAAAACTAATGTTTTGTTACAGGAATTTTAATGACAAAGGAATGTATTGAACTGATGGATAGCCAGTATCACAACATTGAAGAACTTTCTTCATTAGAGATTTTTAATAGGTGTGACATATAATTGTCAAGGAAGTTTTTATATACTGGTTCCTACTCAGTACAAGGATTGGACTGACTGTCCTGCAGATCATCTAGCCCTATGATGGGCTAACGATAATTTAGCTGTGAATTAATGGACTCTTAAGCAATCCTTCAGGAGGCGTAAGTAGTTGTGAGGAGTACTGAGATTTGGATCAATAATACGGTGGGGCCATGAAATCAATGACAGCAACAGAAAATCAAGCTCTGCATGTCACAAGCTGCAATCCAAAGCAGAAGTACCTGCTTATTTTGAAGGTTTGGTGTAAGTGAATTTCCCAAGCAGAGGCACCTAGAAATTTAAGACTGAAAAGAGAAATTGAATCTTGATTCCACTTTCTCTTTCCCACCAGCAGCTGTTGACTTATAAGTTGTTGGTCCTTTATTCCTCTGACAGATTGGATTCCTATATAAACAGTATGTCCAACAAACTCAAGTACCAGCACCTTTCAGAACTGCTCTCAGCTTCAGAGTTGCTGTTTAAGTCACCGGCAGTTTAGTCTCCAGCCTCATATCAGTCATTTTCTGACCCCAAATTGAGTATCTCCACTCACCCGAGATTTTCCCTGAACAACTTTTATATATATATATATAATTATTACTGATATGGTATGTATTGTTTTTAGTTGAGACCACCACTGAAATGTATTTGCATTCTTCTGTATGCTTATAAAATTTAGTACATCTCTGTTTTTTTTCAGTGTCAGAGTCTTATTTCCTTCTGATTGTGTCCTGATAATGCTTTTTTTTCCCTGTCTTTCACTAAGGTAATTGCTTCCATAAATGCAGTTTGATGAAAGGGCTTTTAACATATACAGTTCAATTGTGAGTTGTCATGCTGTTCGTGTTAACTAACCAGAGAGGAAATATTTGATAGGTTTCTAAAATGGGAAAAACTGACTTTCTCAAGGCTTCCTTATTTTCAGCTTAAGTCTAAATTTGCTACAATGACAGAAGTCCTGCTTCCAGGCCATTTAACAAAAGTGTCTTCAAGTGTAAAGCAATATTTCCCAAAGCCTATGGAGAGCAGAAGTGTGAAAAGCTGCTCAGAGTGCTAAAAGATGCATGCCCCATGGACATCCTTAAAATTAGTCGGTTTAAACACCTGAAGCATGAAACAACATCTGCATGGGTTGTGATCAAACTCAAACAGAAAAATTAAAAGGAAAAGACGTTGCTGTTACTCTGGAGGAACCACAATGTTCAATAAACAGAATACAGATTCCTTTCCTTTTACCTGCTCCCTTCTGCTCTGCTCATCTGTTGAATGCTCTTTGCCTACTGAGCTGATAACTCAAGTATTGCTCCCTCCGTGGCAAGAGCATCGTGATGTCTGACTGCTGCCCTACGTGTGACAAGGGTCAGTCATAAGTGTGTATCACTTCTGGGGGCTCTGTACAGATTTCTGTCAACCAGTGGGTAATACAATCTCTGGCAGCAGGAGAGACGAGGATTTATCTCCATCCGATCCCCCCTGCCAGGAGCAGAGCAGTAAGGGAAGACACCTTAGTATGTGATCTCTTCTCCGGCCAGTAAAGACATGTTCTAGGAAATGGAAACGTCTGATCATGGAGTCAGTCAGTGATGTGAAGTGCAAGGTGTACACAAAAACACTTCTAGCAAGCAATATGATATTAACCTCTATGAACAGAGCTCTAGTAAACCTTAYGGGATCTACAGAATTCATTAAGTGCTCACGTTCAAGCAGAATTCCCCTGCAAATCACTCTCAACCACAGCAATAGTGAACCCATGCCTGTGCTAACTTATCTTTTACCCTGATCTTGCCAGGTGTTGTGTTCTTTCAGAACCCTTGGATTTTGGTAGGAATAGATGAAGCTTAAATTACTATGCTATAAGGACTGTTATTTAGCATATTATAATCAGTACTGCAGGCAGGTCAGAACACTTCTAGAGCAGCTTTAATTAAAAGCTTGAATCTAAGAATACATAGTGGGCACTGCTTCTTTTTCATGTGTTAAAATTTATAATGACAATATTTTTACAACAATCTCATTTTTCAMCTTTGGTTATATATACCATCCATACTACTGACAGAATCAATGTTTATATTTTAATACCAAATCATTGCCTTATTGCAGCTCAGCTTATGAAAAAATACCTGTAAAAGGCTAGTCCCTGTTAATAGGTTTAAAGGACTTACATCTCCCTTGGAAAATGTATTAGGAAATAATAGGTCAAAAGGTTTACATAAGAATGTGAGAACAGGTTTACTACGTCAGACTATAGTTCATTTAGTTCTAGTGTACTGTCTAWGGCAGTGACCTAGAAAAAATGAATAAATATAATAACAGGGCAAACACACAGGTACACTTCTTCCACTATATCCTCCCAGCAACCTGAATTCTGCATCTTACAGACTTCTGGGGCAAAATCAAGAAGGGTATTTTTGTTTTTAGCAGCACTTGTGGGGTTTTTTTTCCATTAATTTTTCAAATTGCTCTTTGAATTAATAGGAACATTAATTCCACAGCCTTCTGCAGCAACAGACTCCCCACCTTAACTTCAGCTGTGTGGAAAAGCTGTTCCCCTTGTTTCTGCCACACTTTTCTTTCTAGTAATATCATTTAATGTACCTGTCTGTGTAGTAAAAGAAATACAGTGAATGGCAACTGTCTTTTCACTTTTTTTATGCCACTTTCTATTTCATAGGCTACTATCACTGTCCCCTCCACCCTTTTTTTTTCAGATTGGAGGGTCCTGGTCTTGAACAGGACAGCTTGAACATCTCTGTCATGTTCTCTAAATCTTTTCTATTTCTAATCTACACTTCTTGGAAAGAAAGGACCACAACCAAAGATGATATTGAAGTTGCTGAGGTTACACAGTGGCACAATGATTTCTGTTGTATTCTCTATCTTTGTCTAATTATTGATATTTGATTTGGTTTTGACTGCCCTTGAACACTGAAATGACATTTCATGGAATTATGGACTATAATTTTAAGATCTTTTTTCTGAATGGTAATAGCCAGTTGATACTCCACATTGTGTATGCAAAATTAGGATAGTTTATCCTATACCCCTCTTTGCAAATAGTTATATCAAATGTCATTTGACATTTTATGTTCAAGTCTTTCAAGGTGAGATTCATCTGGTGACATCTGAGCTCTTTGCCTTTGGCTCCATTTATAATCGATGGAGACAAACTGGCATTTTTAAGGGGTGATTTATCCCACCATGCACTGCAGTGAGGTAAGTCACTGCATAAAATTACCTTCCACTGATTGATTGTAAAAAGGGAGCGAAGRCCTCTGGGCACTGCAGATGCACAGATTTGGTCAGATGAATGGCACTTTCAGTATCATAAGGTTTTTCTATAGTTCTTCTCAATCAGTTTTTCAGTTTTATTGCTCTAAATGGTTTAGTTTGATCAGCAAGCTTTATTACCTCACTCCGCTCTTGTGASACCCCACCTGGAGTACTGCGTTCAGCTCTGGGGCCCCAACATAAAGGGGAGATGGATCTGTTGGAGCAGGTCCAGAGGATGGCCATGAAGGTGATCMGAGGGCTGGAGCACCTCTCCTATGAAGACAGGCTGAGAGAGTTGGGGTTGTTCAACCTGGAGAAGTGTAGGCTCTGGGAAGACCTTACARCAGCTTTCCAGTACCTGAAGGAGGCCTACAAGAAAGCTGGAGAGGGACTTTTTACAAGGGCATGTAGTGATAGAACAAGGGGTAATGACTTTAAACTGAAAGAGAGTATATTTAGATTAGGTATAAGGAAGAAATTCTTCATTATAAGGTTGGTGAGGCACTGGAACAGGTTGCCCAGAGAAGTTGTGGATGCCCCATCCCTGGAAGTGTTCAAGGCCAGGATGGTTGGGGCTTTGAGCAACCTGGTCTAGTGGAAGGTGTCCCTGCCCATGGCAGGGCGATTGGAACTAGATAATCTTTAAGGTCCCTTCCAACCCAAACCATTCTATGATTCTCTGATACTATTAACTTATTTCCTAGGTAATTTATGAAGATGTCAACCCGTATAAGTCTCTAGCACAAGTCTCTAGCATTCTAGTGGTCTCTAGTCCCTGTGGGACTTTAGTGGCAATCTTCCTAATATTCTCAAAACTGATAATCAATTCCTAGACATTGTTTTCTATATTTTCACCTATTTATGTTAATTTAGAAGATAAATTTCTTCCTGTCTTACAGAAGCTTAGTTTCTATAGCAATCATTAATGGGAGATTTATCAAAAGCCTTTGGCCATCCARGAAGAGAAACAATAGCAATTGACCTTTTTTTTAGCAACATGGTTCTTGGTACCTTCGGAGAACTGCGTGTGGATTGTAACACATGYCTGCCTTTGGCATATTCTCTGTTTCCTGTTACCCAGTGTTGGTCATATGTTATAGCTATTCCTTAGCTCTGGTCAGTATTATAACATCTACCAATCTGTGCTTCTTTGATGTTTTAAATGTATACTGGCTCTACTGGCTAGCAGGAAAACTTTCTGCTTTGGGTGTGTTTGAAAACAAACAAACAAAAAACCACATTAGTTTTTATGCCTTTAGCAAKTTCTTTTTCAGAGTTAGTTTGGCCTGCCTTATATGTTTTTCCTRCTTATATTTGTATCCTTTTCTGTTTTCCTTGGTTGAACATGAGTATAGCTTTCTTAAGGAATTTTGTATTTTTAATACCCTCCTTTGTCCTCCTGTTCAGTCTTACTGCATTTTTTTTTCTTTTTCTTTTTCTTTTCTGGTCTTTCTATAGTGGTTTTTGGTTGCCATACAACTTTCTGACTGATATCCACTTGCTTAAAGTGCCTACAATGATGTCCTTAATCTCTACACCACCTGCAAACATTTAAGCCTTTTAGCTTTTAGTTCCTTTGTAAAACAAGCTTATGCACTAGTCACACTTTTTAAAATTAAAAGCTCTTGTAGTAGATTTTGGTTCTTGATTCACTTATGAGGATTGTTACTCTAAACGTCTTACATGCACTATAACAGACATGTTCTTTAACAATAAAATTTTAAGTCAAGGCTGCTTCTTCCCTTTGGCATCCTTAACTACCTGATCCATGAGGAAGGCACTTATGATACTTAAGATGGAGTTTCACCATCACACTGTCATGTGACATTCCCTTGCCTTGCCTTGCCTTCTCCTCTTCTCTTCTCTTCTCTTCTCTTCTCTTCTCTTCTCTTCTCTTCTTCTCTTCTCTTCTCTTCTCTTCTCTTCTCTTCTCTTCTCTTCTCTTCTCTTCTCTTCTCTTCTCTTCTCTTCTCTTCTCTTCTCTTCTCTTCTCTTTTCTCTAAAATAAAATAAAATAAAATAAAAATTTTGTATGTTTACCCTTTTTTCTATGCTTTACAATTCTGAAACAACAAACATTGCAGAAACACCAAAATCTTACTGTGTTAAATCTTTCCTTGAGAAACAGGACTTTAGGCATGTGTTTAACTGTGGACATGGAGATGGTGTGTAAATGGACAGGGTAGATACCACAATTTGTATCCCTTTCAGGCGGACAGGAACTACTGAATGATCATTCACCCAAATCCAGAGTTCTTTAATAGGTATGTAGGTGCAATACAGGACTTGCGTAACTCTAAGGACCCTGACCCCTTGTGATCCTTGTGCAAATGCTGATTTCTGTTGTGGTACATAAGAATAATGCTCAAAGCAGGTCATTAAGTAACCTGTTGCTTAAAGTCAAAGTAGTTGGTCTACAGCTGCTTCGTGCTAGCCTTAGAGAAATGCTGAAAACATGTCTTGAACTGAGCTGCATCCCTCTAGGTTGCAGGTATATGTGTTTGCCCATCAGAACAAACAGCCCTGAGCCACCAGCTCAGGGTATGTACCTATTCCTTTCCTTTAAAGTGTTTATGGTTTYTTTTTAGAGTGCAGAAACTGCATACAGTATCTTCTATGCAAGGTAAGTGAGCATAAGGGAGAGGAAGAGAAAGGATTGTTTGTGTGTTTTATTCCAGAGTGGAAAATATTTTAGAAGTTCTGGCAGCCCCTGCATCTTGTGTAGGTGGTTATTCTGAGGACAACTGATGAAGCTCCTTGGAGAATTAATGGGGAGAAAGGGTATGATCTTTTAAAGTTTTATTTATGTAGTTCAATGTATTAATTTTAAGCCATTTAATTGTTGCAACTAGATATGAAYAATAAAGCTGCACTAGAGATCAACTGCCAGATGCAGAGGTAGCTGATGTTATTCTAAGTGAGAACTGGTGATCTGCTGGAAAGTGGCCACACTACCATTTCTTGCACAAGGAGCCATATTAGCCACAGAACACCACTGTCTCTGGTGCTCTTTTTAAAATAACTTTTTTTTTCCTTCTCCGATCACAACTTCCTTATTCCTTTCCAACACTAAAAGTAGGCACCTGTGGGAAAATATAATTAATTGTGTTATCACACAGCAGGAGATGTAAGTTATCCTTTAAATTATAGACAAAAGACCAAACATATATTATGGCTCTRGTTTACTTGCCACTGTTATTTTGGGCAACTCAGCAGTGTTCGTATTATTATAGAACTGTCAGATACAATCGTCCTACTTCTGCTAATTGTCCTTCTGTGAATTTTTAGCACCTGAGCAGAGTTTTGCCTAAACCACCGCACGCTTTAAGAAAATGATGTATTGCAAAAGGCAAAGCATTGTAGCACCTGAATTTGTCATCCAAAGCTGAGCAGACAACAGCTTATTTATAATGGCACTCTGTCATCCTTCAAGCCTCGGTGGAACCCTTAGCAAGCGAATAGCTATTTTAGGAGATATGTCTCATGCTTCTAGTCTGTGTAAATCTGAACCTTTTAGCCACATGCAAGGCATTTTCATGATACCCTACATCCACATTGCAAACACTTCTTGAAACCTCCTCATACTTTAATCAGCCAAAACCTATGTATGAGTCTAAGCTATTTACTCTACACTGACATTTAGGGTCAAAGGTGGCTTCGTGGATTAGCAAATCTAGCTCAGGTAATAAAATAATATCATGTATTTAAAAAAAAAGACAATTGTTTTACTTTTATCAGTTTAAAACAGGTAGGAATACCTGCCTGCCTACAGCTGCTGGCTGGACCACAGTGTGAACATACAATAACTGTGGCTGGTGTCCTCCCATTCCAGGATGTCCCCTTGTGGTTGCTAGCCAGTGAAAAACATTGAAGCTTTTTTGCCACTTCTGTATCAGTTGTGTTATTTGTAGAAGTTGAGTTGAATTAATGCAGCTTCCCTTCCTAACGGAAACATGATGGCAGCAAAGAAAGAAAATGAACTATATCAGTATTACCCTTGTACTCCTCCCTGTGCTGRAATCTGTAATGTTCAGGATCGTTTCTGTAGAGTAGTCCCTTGCTCTTTTCATCACAGGACACAGCCTAAATCCACTAAAATCAATGCATGCTCCATTGACCCCAGATGCATTTTGGATCAGGCTGTGAGCCCAAGCTGATYTTCCATGTATCCTTTCCTTCTGAAAAGGCAACAGGGGTTCCTCCCTGTGCTCTCAAAATGATGCCATGCAAGCATTGAGTAGATACACTACTGTTAGCAGTAAACATTTTAGAGTGCACTAGAGGCCGCATATGTTAAGGAGGCCTCCCTGGACCAGTTTGCAATGCATTCAACTTTTGATGCTTTAAGAACCCTGATTCCAAGTATACCTTCATTTTCGGGTGGCTCAGCTGCCTAATGAGTAGATGCTGTTAATGCTGCAAGTTCTTGTGCGTGGCAGTTCATTAGYCAAATTTAAGAGGCCTCTGCAGGAGTACCCTGCATTATGTTGTTATACAAAGTTGTTATACAGTCTAAGACTGTGTGACTAATAAGAGTCACGAGCCTTCTCCTTTTGGCTGCCTCACAGTTATGCCTTTTTACAATATCTCATGTCAGCATATTAAATAGAAATCACACATCTATGAGATGAAGCAGTTTCTATGAAGGGTAACCAAATATATACAATTCACATRAATTTACCAAAACATTTCTCTGATGCTCCATTATTTTGACATTCCAAGGGATTAATATACAAAATTAYACATTTATATCTTCTTAATACTGCAACCACTTGTTCAGGTTACATAGCGTAAATCACCTCTTTGCACAGTTTTGAATGTGGCATGAACCTGAATGTGTTGCAGTGACTGGGAGAAAGCCAGTCTGAGGCGAGTCTGAAGGCACTGACTGCAGTGAAGGAGCTGCTCCGAGATCCAGAAAATCCAGTTCCATCTCCTGGTTTTTGTTACATGACTTTGAACAAGTCTCATAATCCCTTTGGGCTATGGTTTTTCACTAGTAAAATGGTAACTGCATTTCTTTTCTTGTTTGTCTGACAAGCTGTCTAGCCTGATGAGACTCTAAGCTTTTCTGGGTAGAATCTTAAAGTGTTCTTGGAGTTTACAAAAAAGAAATGCAAATTGTCTTACAGTTTGGACAAACATTGTAAACTATTGTCTAAATCTTCTACATTAACAAGGAGTTTGTGATAGAGCCCTATCCACTAAAATAAAATAGTAAAATAAATAGTTACTTTTCCACTGAAGTCCCTACAAAGCGAGAGAAACTTTTGGAATATACTTTGTATTAAAATCTTTACCACCCACCTGTCACTCAAACAAAGCATATAATTTTGACAAATTATGCAAAAAAAACTAATTACATTTTAATTTGCTAATCCTTGCTTAGTTAAACTAGTGACATATGCAAATTACCTGCTGAGACCTAAATTGCTTCTTTCAAAGGATAAATAAATGCCCTTTAGTATTTTCAAATATTATTAAAAGAACTTCTTGATTGACAGATAAGGAGTCAGCTCTGGGATGTAATATCACTTTTATAAAAGTGAATTTATGTGCCTCGACATAAATGTCCAAAGTTTCACAGCATGGAGAAAAATTTAGGAGTTTGGATCCTTTTCTGAAAAACTTGCTGGAACTCAGTCAAGAGTCTTATGGATTGGAAATCTTATGACAGCTGACTTCCCTACAGGATTGCTTACACTTTTTTCTTGTTTTCCATCCAGCAACAATATAGGAACATGATTATAAATCTGCACCCAGGTCTGCCCTTTAAAAGAATTGCTTTCAAGTGAATAAGAAGAATCATGGGTATGACATTTAAAAGATAGTATATGACCAATTAGAGAGAGATTTTCTAATGTTCCCAAGAGCAGGAACAACTGTGCAGGGAGCTGGAGTCTGGAGATAAAAAAAATGTAACTAGAATCTTCGATAGGCCTGGGACAATGTTAGAGGAATGGCTATTCAGAGTTGGGTGGTGACAGCATTAATTAAATCTAGGGACAGACCAGACAACATTATTTTTCATTGTTATTTAAAAAATAATAAAATTAAATAAAAAAAGATTAAGTGTAAAGAAGGAGGATATGGTTACTGTGGCCAGTACTTGATATGGCATCCTGAGTGGGAAGACTGAATCTTTACTAGAGGTTTCTGGTTAGGGACCGAGCAAGCTACTGCTGCAGTGATTGGATTTGGATTTTGATTTAGATTTGCAAGTATAATGCATAAATTAAGTGCAGTGGTATGTGTGCATACACCTTAGTCTGAAAATAGTTATATCTACTTCCATGAACCTCCACCACCTTTAAGAATGCTGCAGAGCTTTCCAAAATTTGTTTTAGTTCTTGAACAAGACACAAGCTGAAGTGTTTTTCTTTGCCTTCCTTAGATGCTGACACCACACTTTTAGTGCATTTCACCAGATACGGCCCCAAAAGACTTATTTGAGTCAGATAATCTCACAAAAACTCGGATATTTATCTGTGGTGTGGATTCTACTTTAACCAGTAAGTTGGAGAAAATTCTTCTGGCTCTGTATATCGTGGGGTTTAGTCAGTACTTATCTTTTTTGCTCCCAAATAATTTCAATTTTCAAAACAGAAAAATTTGAACAGTCCTAGGGAACAGAAGCAGACTGTCAAAATTCCCTGATCTCCAAAAACTTTTACAACTGTTCAGCTGCTAAGTCCCTCTATCATTTATTTTTCTGGCCACTTGAATTCTTCATTCCTTTCTACTCAGGAGCATGAGTTCAGCAGGAAGGAACGGAAACTTCCCTACTCTAAGACAGATGTCTGATTTGCTATTTCATGAATTCTCCTGCAAATTGTTTTTAAATGCCTGGAGGCTGTGACTGGTTGAACCTACATCTCCTGTGTCCTGGTTGAGCAACCTGAGGGCAGAGGTGGCAACACCATCACCGCCCTGGGAAAGAAAGAGATACATCTGTGTTTTATGGGAGATCTGATGGTAATAATTCTTGGCAAGGTACTTTCAGAAATCCCTTGCTGGATTAGACCTTTTGGAAACCTCAGGCATCTAAAAATGTGTTAACATATCCTTGAAAACACTAGATAGTGTCTACCACACTTCAGAATTTAAGAATTTTTGAAAATTGGTAGCTTTTCTCTTCATCTGCAGCTGAGTTATACTCTGGGATAGGGACAAAGGCCTGGCCAAATTATTCCCCTAGTTTTCTATTTACATGTGTGTCCACTAAACTGGGTGGAGTTAAGAAGACACTTTCCAAAGAGTGTGTTTGCTTAAGACGATCAGGTCTTGGTGGCTGATCTGCATCTGGCACATTCACCATAGTCAAAACCTTGTCGTATTTGAACAGTACAATTTTATTCCATGCTTGTTCATCAGAAGTACTATAGACAGAAGAATATGAATTGAGGCTGTCAGCATAATCTGTACCAGAGACAAGAAGTGAAGCTAGGTATTGACAGTACGTTAGGGAAATGGATTGAAAGCAGAAGGGAATATCAATTAATATGTTTTGTAGGCAATTTTGCAATCATCGGCTGTGTGGTCCTATACGCTAACCCTCCAACCACCAGCTCCAACTGCAAGTGCCAGTTCTTACTGGCAGAGGATTAAAACATTAATCTAAATTTCTCTCTGAAGCCATCTGCCTTTTCCCTTCACTACAGAAGAGCAAAGAATCCCATATATAGAGGGGTATATATAAGGAACTGCATATATTAACACGGTATTCATAAGCTGATTTGTTTCTCTTTATTAAAATATATTGATAGAAGCAGTGGACTTCCAGTGACCATTTCTTCCTATATCTACCCGCTTTCCCTCCCTAGATCACCTCAGCCTAAACCATTCCTGACAGAAGTTTGGCTAATCTCCTTCTCAGTATTCGCTGACAGACATTGGATGGTCCCCCAGATAAACTATTTCAGTGACAACAATAGATATGATGCAATGATATATGGGCATGCAATTAAAAAATAAAATAAAATAAAATAAAATAAAATGAAACAGAAGATTATTCAGTTCTCATTGAGTGTTGACTATTTCACCCAAGGTGGTGGGTCTACTGCAAATTTCTTAGACTGAATAACAAGTCCTTCACTGTATACTGTATATTTTCTTTTCTTTACAACAAACATTTCCAAAACTCCTAACATCTTATAAAAACTGTATTTAACCTCTGGCAAGCAGTTTTTGACCATTGTATTTAAGTAAGAAGATAAAAACTCAAAAATGGAGGTAAAATTATACTGTTGATTATGTGAAACTCACAATGCAAATTATGCAAAAGCCGATTAATCTAATGCCTTCCCAAAGAAATATAGGTAAAAATTTTAAAACGTCCCTTGAACATCATAGCAGTATTTAATAGTGCCAACACTAAAAAACAGAGACAATGTTAATTTCTTTTAAGATACAGCTGTCTGTAAGAAAGTCTCTAAAAACTTATGTAGGCATCTAAATACGTTTTATGGGGCCAACAGGATGAAAAATGTTAAATTATATGATTATTCTGATTTCAAAATCTATTTTCAAAATTGCTGAGTACTGTTTCTACTGACTTCTGTGGAAACTCCTGGGTGCCTGGCGTTTTATAAAGCAGATCACTGTGGAGATTTGAACAGTTAAACACATGGGAGCTAGGCTTTATTGGTAACAGTGAAAATATGAGCATGCATCACCTCTAATCTTATTATCAGCAGCATGCTTTGCAGTAACAAATAACTCAGCTTCTCTTCTAAGGAGAGCTAGTGGCAAGCTGTGCACGGAAATTAAGCACTGATAACATAATTTTCTGTTCTCTAAGGAGCTTACAGTAGACTAGATTGTGGGACTCAATCTCAAGTAAAGTGCTACAGAGTAAGAAAGAAAATGTAATACTTCATAAATCAACTGAAATAAAAATAGACAATTATTACTTTGAAAATTATATCTGATGTAATTTTTTTCATTCTATCGAATTTTTGTTTTCATTGACAAGTATTCTCAACACCTACAGTCAGCAGCTTGGCTGCTGTCACATACATCTGTCAAACCTTATGGATAACCTATCCCCATGATAAGTACCGCGGTGCAAAGCACCAGGCTGCACGTCGGCTCTGGCGGTCAGGCGTTATTCTTCCATACTGTTGGACCCATTAGGAGTCACTGTTACAGCCAGTTTCCAGGGCATTGCCTTAGCTCATACCTGTCATCTAATGCTAAAGGGTATCAGATTCAAGACAACATTGATGAGACTCCTCTAGTATGGAACCAACTGTTTCAGTGCTTTTTGGGATAGAGGCAGGCACAAACTCGTATTGCATTCACTAAGGATCTGACTTAACGAAGGATGGATCACTGTGCAGTTACTAGGGGTTGCAAAGGCTCTGGCAGGGCAGTTGGGCAGAAAGGGAACCCAAGAGAGAGAAGACTGTGCTATTGGGAGATTGCCTCTGGATATAGGCATGGACATGGGTGCAATGTTAGCAGAATGTCATCAAACTTGGGTTGGGGAATCCAGTAAAATGAAAGATAGATATAAATTTTTGTGGCATCTCTGTGGGTGAAAGACTAGAGTATAAGGAGATGCGTATATGCAGTTTTCCAACAAGGAACAAGATCAAAGAGGGGTGAAAAAACCTGAAAGTTTTGGAAAATAGGGCAAGAGTTCATACTTCTTGTTTTTCTTTGAAATACAATGGTGTTGTTCCATCTCATCAACCTTTAGGCACCAGGATGGGAAAAGAGCTGATTGTCTGCAATTGCGAGAGAGAGGGAAGAGCCAGATGTCTTCAGAGGGAGTTTCAGCCCACTTATGATCTTACCTGGGCCTGGAGTGGTCTGTCTTTACCCTTCACTGCATTAAGAACAACACTGTTCGTAGTGTCAGCACTTCAGACCAAGTGAGATGACTCTGGGCAGCTCTGTTCAAATCTTCTGCTGAGTCAAGAGAGAGGATGTTGCCTCACCAGTTCTGTGTGGATAAATAACAGTGCCTGAAAAAAGTGTTTTCTTAGAGATTTCTGAAAATGGTTGGGAGAACATCCCACCTGACACCATCACTAAGCACTGACTGGGCATTTTACTTTTCCATCTTTTGCCACAGTTGGCATATCTATACAGCTGGCATATTTCAATAATATTTTATCCATTTCTGCTTTTACAGAACCATGTTGACCTTTTAGAAGGAAATGCTATAGTATCTTACTTCTCTATAGATATACAAATGTTTGTATGCATAGCTACTTACCCATAAGTTAGTCATATCTGGTTACACAGGGTGTTATTTGAAAACAAAAATAAAATCACTGATCTACCCAAGAGACTCTTGATATTAGTATTTTGAAATACTAAAACATTGTTTCTTCAGCCCTAAGAAGTAAAATTTATTTTTTTTTTGAGTACATTAGATAATAGATTCTTAGAGGACATAAAGCTAGCTATGCATCTGTAGATCTATGCTGACTTGTGTCAGCTAACGGGTGACCTGGCATTGATGTTTCTCTTTCAGTCCATTAACCACCTCACTATTTACATTAGTACCACTGACAGTTGCAACATTATAGGAAAGAGCTTTCCCAGACCTTAACATGACCTTTCCATTTTGAATTCAGATGCACTGACACAGATCTTAAAATGAGATCATTTTGAATTTTACATTTTTCATATTCCATTCTTGAAGTGAACACCTTGTTTGGTGTCTTCATCTAGAAACTTTCATCAAGTATCAAGGGTTGACTTGTCCAGACAGGTTTGTGCAGCCCATTTCCTGATCTTTTTTCTTGCAAATAGTGTATAAGAAGCAAGACCATGGGATTAGCCCAAGATATTATACTACATCAATCAGTGTAGCTCCATTTTTGGCAATGATCATGCATGCAGATCTTCCGTAGAAACATCTTCAACTCTTAATAAAGAAGATGTGTGTTTTCAGTGGTTGAGAGTGGTTGCAATTGCAGTTTCTTAGTGGCCATTATATTTTACTGTCCAAATATCTTCCCAAATAAACCTTCCAGCTCATTGGCATGAATTATGAATGTGCCAGCAGTGTTGATTTTAAAATGCGTGTCAACACTTTAACATCTGAACATCTATGTAAATGCAAGCTTTTAGCAGAATTTCAATTTAACAAATTACAGTTTGTGACTCTAATTTATGAGAACTATGTAAATACCTAAGATTTTTATAGCTGCTCCCGCTTAAATTAATCACAAATTACTAATTATGCCTTTTTCAGCTGCAGGATATGCAAATTTAGTTGCATAAAGAAAGGAAGCATTCAAGAACAGATTGATTTTAGAAACATTGTGCAGCATCCTTTTTGAACAGTAGAGTGCAGCCTTTTAACCTGCTACAGACCTAACAGGTCCACATCTGTTTTGTTTGCATTGAAATCCAAAATACGAAGAAAAAAAATGTATAAAATACAAAGCATATTCTTCCTCAGAGAATAATTCATATCCCCATCGCCAGCTGTACACAGTGCATGTCTGTACACAACTGCAAAGCAAACACAAGTCAGAAATCTGAAAATTTTCTGAAGGATGGGCTAGTTTGTCATACTGCAGCTCCAACATGCCAAGTGAGGAGGAAGTCTGAGAGACACCTTACTCACCTAGAGCCAAACTCTGTCAACAGAAATATGGGCTACAACGGGATTTCTGCAGCCAAATGGACTCTGCCCTGCAGGTAAGAAGAACTGGGAAAGGTCTGTTATTGCCAACTGTAGCAGTGGGAGTTGGGAATTGTGATGCTGATGTATTTACAGTGGCTGTTCTTGCACATTCATCCTCCTTTCCTTGCTGTCCCACGATCACAGTGTTGGATGCAAATACCAATTTTTAATTTTTTTAAAAAARGTATTTATTTATTTATTTATTTTTATTTTTGTGTTGCTGGTCAGAAAATTCATTCTGTGCTTCCTGTAAGGTGGTTTCCTACAACTGTAGAAGAACTAAAGCTTCAAGCTTCCTTCTTTTTTTTAAGGCCATTTGTTTTTGGCTTGTTTTGTGATTCTTTGGTGCATAGTTATTGTTTTTATGTTTACAGTTCCTTCCACTCAGCACTTCTCAGACTTCATCATCTCCAGAATTTTCCTCACTTTTGGGCTCTATAGTACAGGACAGACATTAATATATTGGAGAGAGTCCAGCAAAGGGCCACCAAACTGGCCAGGATGTGGGAGGAGAGGCTGAGAGCTGGATTGTTCAGGCTGGAGAAGAGAAGGAGAAGAGGAACCTTCTTGCTGTCTGCAGCTTCCTGCTGGGAGCATGTAGAGACTAAGAGACAGGCTTTTCTCAGAGGTGAACAAGGAAAGAACTGGAGGCAACATGCACATGTTGCAGTAAGGGAAAAATCCAATTAGATATAAGGAAAAAAAGTCACCATTTCAGGGCAGTCAAAAACCATGGTCTAACTTCAGAGTTAGATCCAGTTTTGAAGTTGGCCCTTTCATCTGGAGGTTGCACTAGGCAATGCCCTTTTCCAAATTAAATTAGTCTATGTTTCTAAGATGTTTCTCAAGTAGGCTAAGATAAAAAACTCATTTCTGAAGTGCTGCTTGGACCAAATTTATTATATCGATCACTGCTTGTAGTCCTGTCTCAGCCACCATAGTGACAGGGATGAAAGAACGCAACATGAAGCTTTACGGCTTATGGCATGGATTTGTTGTTCAAAGGATCCCGTTGTGTACATTGCACCAAATCACCACCAGAACTGCCTGTGGCATCCCTGTTATACATCAYCCTAAGACTCGGGGGAATTTCAATCTGATGACGCAAAAACTGCCCTAAACTAATAAATTTGTTTTCCTTTGTTTTGTGCTGTCGTTCTGATGTGAGGTTCTTCTGCCACCTTGCAACCTCTTAATATCACCCTCTAAGGTTTGCTCCTCTATGAACTGAGTCAGAATTCTTTGTAAAAGCTATTAGCCAGTGGTATTGGGGTTTAGGGTATTTCTTCTTTCTCTCCCTCTCTCTCCCCTTTTAAAGACTCACTATGCTTTAGTTTGTAATTGCTGGAATTGTAAGCAAGTGTTGAAATGCTACACAGTTCACTGCTCATTTTATGCTTCATAAAATATTTAGATCCTTTCAATGCAATGTAGCCATGAGTCAGCAGGCTGTTACTTTAACACATTTCATCACGTCAAGCGCTTGCATCCTCCAATAGTTTAGTGGCAAAGAGGGTTGCCAGAATTTCTTCTTTAAATGCAGAAGACTTCGAGAACTAAGACACATTACTGCTCCTGGACATACCTTCATTTTCACCTCTTCAGTATTCTCACCATGTGCCCAGTATCCTCAGTGTTTCTCTGATGGAAACTCCCCGTTCCTGAGTTGGTGGGTTAGTTTCTCTCTCTAACTGACCTTGATCACATAAAGAACAATCATGTTATTTCTTCTGCTACTGTAAAATTCATAGATTTTGGTTCTGCCCAGTGATGAGGAGTGATATCCCACATGGGCTTAAGCAGAACAGAAAAACAGGCATTTCAAATAACTGCAGAGCAGAATTTTTGATAATGTATTTCCTTAGCTGATATCACTTTGTTTGCTGGAATTTTTTTCATTTTTAGGAAATGATGACTAATGTTAATGAAAAGAGCTGGTTTTGCAGTGCCTGTCAATTCCAAAGCCACTGAATTAAGTTCATTTGGAGTTCCAGCTTGAGGAAGCTGGTATGGAAAATATGGACTTTTGGGGCTGCGGTGAAGTGTAGAGGGATGTCTCCTAAACCTTCTTGCTCCTTGGRCTATATCACAAGCATGTAGATGTGCATCATTCCTCCTGGGGAATGTTTTGAGGTCCACTTGTTGAAGATGTTGTGAAAACATCTTTTCACATTTATATCCACATTCAAATATTGATTTTTAAGTTCTTTCTCCTTGACTGAATTTTGCAATACAGCTTAAAAAACCCAAACCTTCTAGGTCATTCTTTGTTATCTTTACGAAAACATTTACATCTATGTTGAGGTGTGTTTTAGCAGGCAGCAACATCTGACTATTTAATGTATTTATACAACCTCTGCTTTGTGTTAGAGATGCTGGGGAGATACTGAAGTGCTACAGGCTTCCAAGCACCTATAGTTTCTAAAGATGTCCTAACTACTGAAGTCATACAGGTCTTGAAGCACCAAGTAGCGCAGAACTCGCATATCTTTTGAGTCTCCGAATCTAAATGTCTTCCTCCAGGTCACAATCTGTAACATGAGATCAGTAAGCCTGGATTTGTCACTTCATGGCCCCCCTGTAGCTACTGCAGTAGTCCTTTTACTCTAAACAGAAGAGTTTTTTCAGTGCTGCTGGTTTGGGGTTTTTTTGGTTGGTTGGKTTTTTTTGTTGKTTTTYCCCCCCCACCCTGCCAGATTGTTTTAAATACTTTGTTGCACTGTCTATAGCTTTTTCATTTGAATTTCAGGTCAGTAGACAGATTCTCCACTCAATATTTCATAAATGTTAGCGGTTAGTTAACAAATTCCATCATGCCATAGCACTGAAGTGATCTTTCTACTTCTTGGTACAGTGTGTGTGTTTTTTGTTGTGTTTTTTTTTTTTTTCTCAAGGAAAGATCTTAAAGATCTTATTTATAATTTATTGAAAGTAATACGAGCTTCAATTTCCCCACACAAATAGTATTGTACAAAATATTCATAATAACCACTGTTTTAAACCATAACTCATAAAATCAAGTCTATCTCCAAATGTATTTTTCTTTTATAGCCCGATAAAAAGTGAATCGCAGCTCCAAAATCAGAACATAACTTAGTTTCATAAAAATATGACCACTTTGTTTTGTGTGCCTGGTCTGGAAATAAGTTATAAATATAAGCAGAACTCCTGAATATATTCTATTATGTACCAGTGTGGGTGAGCTGTTGTGGTGTAACCCATCCAGCAACCAAGCCCCACCCAGCCTCTCACTCACTCCCCCCTGGTGGGACGGGAGAGAGAATCAGAAGAGTAAAAGTGAGAAAACTCCTGGGTTGWGATAAAGACAGTTTAATAGGGAAAGCAAAAGCCACGCACACAAGCAAAGCAAAACAAGGGATTCATTCACTCCKTCCCATSGGCAGGCAGGTGKTSAGCCATCCCCAGGAMAGCAGGGCTCCATCACRCSTAAYGGTGACTTGGGAAGACAARCGCCATCACTCTGAATGTCCCCCMCTTYCTTCYTCTTCCCCCAGCTTTCTATGCTGAGCATGATGTCATATGGTATGRAATATCCCTTTGGTCAGTTGGGGTCAGCTGTCCCGGCTGTGTCCCCTCCCAACTCCTTGTGCACCCCCAGCCCACTGGCTGGTGGGGTGGGGTGAGGAGCAGAAAAGGCCTTGGCTCTGTGTAAGCACTGCTCAGCAATAACAAAACCATCCCTGTGTTATCAACACTGTTTTTTTCAGCACAAATCCAAAACATAGCCCCATACTAGCACCTATGAAGAAGATTAACTCTATCCCAGACAAAACCATCACATTCTCCACCCCTTATACCATACCATTTAYGTCATGCTTAGGTCCCACACTATCCAATACATCCTCATTAACCACCACCCCTCTTCCCATCCTTTGATACAATAAACAGATATCATTCCTTTAGTCTATRGACCACCTCTGTGAAATGTCTGTAAAATGTCCATAAATGTCCRCAAATCTCCATTGAGTTCATCTAATTCATGCCTTTGGGTTATGGTGATCACTCAGCACAGGAGAGGTGGTGTGTTGCGTGGAGTTACTGGGCACCAAAGCCAGCTCAGATYGGGTCGCTGCTTCACTTGCACTGCTCTTTGTAAGGTTTGTCCTTCCTCCACTGGTTCAGGGGGTTCCTGCTATAGCAGTTCCTATAATATGCARCTCAGATCATGGGTTACAACAATTYAAAGGTATTTCCATTACAATCTCAACCCTGGTCCCTTTGGGTTTAACATCGMAATGAACTCCTCCCCCCTTTGGACCAGACCATCAGGTCTTGACTCTGTGTAAGCACTGCTCAGCAATAATGAAAACATCTTTGTATTATCAACACTGTTTCCAGCACAAATCCAAAACATAGCCCCATACTAGCTACCGTGAAGAAAATTAACTCTATCCCAGCAAAAACCAGCACAGTGAACTTACCTAAATAAATCTAAGAGGCACATAAATAAAAAATATAAYTGTTAAAGAGTAAAGGTAGGAGTAGACCAAGAATCCAAGAGGAGTATCCATGAAAGGTGCTGAAAGTTCAGATCTGTGGTAGAGCTTGAGGGGCCCTTAAAAGAAAACAATGTCAACCCCTCAAAAACAAAAGAAAAGAAAAAAAAAAAAGAAAAAAACCCAGAAACTGTTCCTTCTTAATTTACACTTTTAATTGAGAGTATTAACYACACTGTAGAGTATAACACAGTACAAAGGCAGTCCATCTACRGGCAGATTACTGGACTAAAGGAATCTATAGAGCTGGGCCCTGGTGGGTACTGGGACGAACTCGGGGAGGGGAGCGAAGGGATTTAGAATAAGGAGTAATATTTGCAGTAAGTGCTGGAGTGAAACTCATCAGTTTTCTACCCACCGCCATGATGAATTAATCTGTAGATGTTATGACAGCTTTAAAAAAAGGCAAAATATCAGGTTAATCACTTGCAAGACAGTTTTTCCCCATGCCCTGAGATCATTATGGAAAAAATACCCAGAAGCATTTGTGAGAGTAATGGAGAAGCAGTTGATCAAGGCTGYTGCCACTGAAACCAACTTGTGTAGATTATTCCATAGTTGTTGCAATCACATTCTTATTAATATTAATAGAAATATGGATTGGGTTTTATAATGCATATTTAAATWAAAAGTTGATGGCAAGGATACACCAAGCATATCTAGCAACATTAGAAAAGAGCGAAATTAAAGCCTGTGGTTTTCAARTGGTCACGTTTTACTCCATGCAAAATGAGAATACTGCCCAGCCAAGTGCTATTGAACTCTGTCCAACAGGAGTATATGGTCAGATCAAGGATAACATACTCTGCTTATTGCCACACTGAAAGCCTYCTTTAGGATATGCTACAGCTCAGCAGTTATTGTAAAACATTTTGCATCCAGAGATTTGCAATTCAAACATCAGCAGCTAACATAAAAAATAAGCTATATAAGCTGTTCTTTCTTTCCCTGATTCCATCAGCAAGCGGTATGCAGCAAATTTGTGTCATTATAAATTTTAGCAAGTAACTATTTATTTTAATGTCTTAAGAAAAGCTGATTTGGGTGTTTTGGGKTTTTTTTTCAATAACTGGTGCAGCCTTATCTGTCACACAGTGCAATTAATTACTTGATATAACTGAAATATTGCATTGAATAACAGACATCTAAGTAAAATGGACCTTGAGCTGTTTCTACTGAAATCAGGTTAAGTTCATATTTAGGGTGAAGCAGTACATATGCTTTGAGTTTCTGAAGCTGGTATTTGTATGCCCAAGATAAGTACAAATTATGAAATAAATGTTCAAATGCAAAATATTTCACATTCCAGRACTGTTTGGCATTAGATAAAATTTGTTGAAAATGTAAAACCCAAAAAAGGATATYTTTACTTTGGCCAGATCTCTCAGTATTCTGGGAGATGTGTGTATGTATTGAAATACCTTTGGGGTTTTTGCATATATGATGGAGCTTATCTGGATGTCCAGATGTTTTCATAGTTCTTTGCAAAGTTTGTATCTTGTAAGCCTATCGTCAAAAGAAATCACTTTCACTAAAAGCAAGTACTSTTTGTGACTTCGTGTGTGTTTGCAGCCAGATGGCCCTGGTGCTGGCTTGTTAGCTTTACTTCTGTTTGCAAAAGGTTGTATTTTTCTTGCCTTTTTATGTCACTTTAGGTATGAAGAAATAGGTGGGAAACATTTGTGCAATTTGCAGGYCCTTCTTGGTGTTCCTAAGATTTTGCATTTACTTGACTTTCTCTTTTGAAAATCTTATAGCAATCCTTTGCAGTAAAATTTCCATGGAGTTTAGATTTGGAGTGCTATGCACAGTTTAAAATACACGAAAAAAGGCAATGTGTGAAGACTTCTTAATTGGGAGACTGATAAAATCACTGCTAGTACTATTTTATTTCTTTTAGATTAATCATCCCTAACATTCATTTAAAACACAATCTCATATGTTTAAACACAMACTGATTTGCAGAATAGAGGCTCAAAACCTGATTTCTCCTCTGACTATCAGCTTACATTTAGGCTGAATTCTCTTATACRCTCTGGCTTCATAAAGCTGGTTACAAATGGATTATCACAATGACAAGTTATGCAACATTTTCAAATTTCAAACACAAGATGGCACCATTACTAATGCTTTTCCCATATTATCTCCTACTTGGTACGTGACAGCTTTTGACACTGCAAAACTGCAGCAGCGACGTAGCTTCCTTGCACACTTTGCCTGCATGTTTAATATATAGAAACCTGGTGTGTACCTAACGGCCTCTGTAGTATCTCTTCATTTCAGTAAAGTGCCGCATATGGTACAAATGCTACTATTCTTGCCAAGCCAAGTCTTTAAAAGCTCAGGTGGGTCAGGAATGAATTGGTGCCTGTAGGTGCAGATTAGCTCAAGGGGCTGCAGAGGCTGTAATTACCCCTATGTCCAGCGTTGCACATATTCAGGGTCATGCACTGCAAGAACGCTCGCTCCTGCTTTTCCCAGCACCCGTCAGATAGATGTGTGTACARCCCTGTGCAAATTTATTTTAGCCTCTCTGCTCGTATGCATACACATATATTGTGCTCAGTCTCCTTTGAGGAAGATGCTGGGTTTCTTTGGCTTTTGGACACATAGTGTTGGGCAAATTTAACTAACTTTTTTTWAAAAACAATGTGAAAACAAATATCTCAAACAAAAGCCAATTTGCCTTTCTCTAATGCCTTCCTTAGACCTTGAAGATCTCAYGTATTTTTTCCTCAACTCAGATTTGAGAAATGCTTTTGTTACTTTGATTATTTTGGATGTTTGTCAAAGGTAAATAAAAGACCTGTGGAAGATGTTACGAGTTTCCTAACGCAGTAGCCTGACAGAGGTGAGGCTGCTGCGGCTCTGTTCCCAGGTGCAGCCAGGAGTGAGGCTGAACATATATTCCATACAGGCACACACACAGAGAGACATACACATATGCAATACATTTATACATATGCATATGCATGGTTGCACTTATCAACACATAAAGAAAACACAGCACTCACACAAACACAATCAGCGCAAATARCCTCATCCTCTGGCCTGTCAGGATGAAGATCTGCTAGTGCGAAATATTTATATATATATGTGTGTGTGTGTGTATTTCTGTGCAGCGTGGATTCCCCCAGCAGCTAGGATCAGACCCTCACTCTGCCCAGTACCTGTCCCTGGATCCCAGTCTCCCCAGTTGCTGGCACCTGGACACGGGAGACCCTGAGGCCACAGCCCCACTCCAGCTGCTGATASAGACCACTTCACTCACACACCCCCCCATGCAATGGGTCTCTCCAGTAGCTGGTTCAGACCTRTGGCTATGACCCCCTAGCTGGGACACCCTGGTCCCTCCAGCAGCCAACCCACAGCCCCTTGGGTCCCTCCTGTATCCAGTCCAGGCTTACACCTGGCTTCCAAGTATCAAATCCTACTTGCCACCTRGTCYGGCTTGATGTTTGCTCGCGATCACCCACTGACATACACACCCGCATGGTGTGCAGGTGCTCCAGTCACTCCAGTTGGCACCACAGGCACATGGGCCCCTATGGCCCCTGGTCCCACCCCATTCGCTGGCACTCAGAGCCCCATCCACATGCACACAGGCAGAACAGAGAGTCCCTCACCAAAGAAATGGAGCTAAATGGGAAGACAGGACAGACTCTGTCCATCAGGTGTGGGGCCTGGCCACACACATGCATTGTTTACAGAGTACTGGCCCTTTTTGTCCCCTTATCTCTATTTTCCCGCATCTGTTTACCTGGATCCCTTCCTGTCCCCACCTTTGGTTTCTCCCTTAGGCATCCCATAATAAGTCTCGTGCAATCCCCAAATCTTGTTCCTCTTCATCCCACAACTCTCACAGGCAGTGACCCCACCAGTCTGTAAGGTGCTCTCCCACTGGTGTCACCCCCAGCCCATGGGGCTGAGGCTCCCCTGGGACAGCCCCAGGAGGGACCAGGTCAGGGGCTCATGTCTCTGACGGCGTTATTGGGAACCACCTGCGCCCGTCACCGTTCCTTTGTGCTCCTTTGTGCTCATGGAGATGATCCTCTAGTCACATAACCTGATGGGAAAACTTAGCCCAAATGCATGAAATTATAAAAATATCCATAAAATAAAATATCACCCTTGTAAATTATTTCTCCTCGTAGCTGTGTGAGTATTGACACCAGTTTGCAATGTGGATTAAACAGATGTTTGAAGAGGCATGACTGTCAGATAAATATTTTGCCCTAAAAAACAGATTTCAGTTTATCTATGTGGAGCCTTATGTACTTAAATTCTAACTTAGACAAGTCTCTTACACACACATTAAAATTAAATGCAGATTTGAATGCTTTGCTAATTTGAAGCCTTTGGGTTGGACTGTGCTCAGCCCTGCACAGAAGAGTGTAAATGCATCAAGAAGTTAAGGACAGCAAGAAAAGTGTAAGCTAAACTAAAGCACAACACTGAAACACGAACAAATGGATACAAATGGCTTATGAAAAAAAGAAGAGAAAAAACAAAGCTGGAAGGTGACTTCATTAGAGARGTTGAATTCTGGAGCAGCTCTCTAAGAGCAATAGTTTGGAAAACTGATCTCAAAATGCTCAACTTGATCAGAAAATAAAGAGAGATAGGATGGGAACTAATAAAAATCCCATTGGGCCAGGAAATTACTTGTTTTTTTCCATCTYTTTTGAGCAGTCAGATTGTGGAAGATGCTGCATTAATCATGGTCCTCTTTGTCACAGAAGATACAAAGCTGGAAACCGTAACTCTGAAGGGTGCCTCACACACGAACCTAAACCCTGTGCTTGTCTATGAAGCGTACCTAAAACCGAAGGTTTGTTGCATTACTGGGGTTTGTCTAATGTTATTGGAGACTAAACAGTGCTTCCCTTGTGTAGTGGAAACATTTGAGAGGTAGTGACTAGAGCTAGGCAAATAATGAATATTCCATTCAGTGAATTTTTCTACTATTTGCAGGTTTTCCCAGAGCACATTGCAGTTCCCAGTCAACCTTATTATTCTGCAAATAACTGCTTTGAAAAAGTCCTGGTCTTTAGATTGCATTTCATTTCCTTGCAAATGCTGGTTGCTTAAAATTCAAACTGTTGTATTTAGGCGCATGGCATGTGAAGTGTTTTTGTTCCCTAGAGAAATGGTGGAAGTCTTAAAAATCACATTTCTGGTGTTGAAAAAGTCATGATTATTCAGATGAAATTTAGTGGTTTAGGGTAAAACTCAAACTGTACAAAGTGCTGGAACAAGGCCAATTATACTGATTTTATCACAGGCAGGCCATCAGTATTTTTTGGAAAACCTTTCACTTTAGCTATTCCATTCTAATAGAGAGAGCAATTTATTTTTATATACAGCACTATGCGTTCCTTGAATCATGCTAATGGCAAAGAGCATAGGCTAAAATGTTACTAGATTCCATTGTCATACCTGCTAGATACAGCTCTGTATTTTTGCTGTGTACAATTTATATGCACCAACATTTGCATGGCTATAACAAACACTGTTATTTATTCACTTTTGTCATGTCAAAACATGTGAAATTTAGAAGGCATGTGACTCAATTTCTATTTTAAAAGATCCATTTATATATATATTAAACTCCACAGAATGAACAGATGTTCCAGAATAGAAAGAACTGCTGCAGTCGTCTGCTGCCAGGGCTCAGAAAGCGAGTCCCTTCAAATATCCTCTGTCATCCTCTAAGTTTCATAATGATGTCTGTATGATTCATAAAATATTGCTGTCCTACTGAAAATCTCCTCACTCTTTCAAACTATACCTCCTGACTTACTAGATATCCACCTCAGAGAAGCATCTACTGGATGACTTCATTACCCAGTAGCTATTTTGCAATATAGCTAAGAGCATATAGATCTCCTAWCTTCTAGAATGACAATGACTGCCTGAAGATCTTAACACCTCAACCACCTGGACCTCAAAGGATTTGCTATTAATGGGATTGCTACAAAACCCAGTTGTTTGTGGGAAAACAATTGTTAAGGGAAGAAAAACACCAACAGGGTACCCAGCTCACAACAGCTAATGTAGCTTTAGAAGGGATATATTACCTCCACCCTGGAGACGTTTGAGCATTTACAGGAGATAGATACAAAAGGCGAATGATCCTTTTCAGTGGTTGTTGCTGTTAGAAGAACAGCAGGAAATTTCACAATGTAGCAACTACCCAAGTATAACTACTTCTTTCTTTGTAAGTCTTAGAAAAACCTGATGAGCTTCCACCAGAAGTTCTGGCTTTTACTTGTGCAAGTGAGCCTGACAAAAAGCTTACCATTTTCCCATCTTCCCATCACCTGTATTTCATTCATGGCCAGTGTTCCTGAGGTGACAACATCTCCCAGCTGCCCTCATCTGAGACACTGATGCTAAGGTTACCAGGCAGAGGGGTGGTAGTAAACAAGATCATTTCTAGAAGGACCATAGACTTTCTGAATACCCTTGTGCATTGATGCAAGCAAAGCTACAGTTACCAGTTTTCATGGTAACCTCCAAGTTGTTCGTTTTTCTTGCCTTTGGCCAATACTTCTCAACAATTATTTTGAATAAGAAGAGCTCAGCTTGCTCAGCAAAGCTGAATAGAATTAGGGTGGTGCTTGGGTAGGTTATTCAGATTAACTGTCATGATGGTCAGAGCCTTAAGGTGTGTTGATCAGTTTAACTCCCTGAAGGCAACATGGTAGTAGTTTAAGGAAAAATTCTTCAACAATTCTAAAGCTCAGCAAAGGCATCAACCTCCAGCTCTTCACACTTATTGGAAAGAACTAAAGTATCATGATCTAATCAATATCCTTCTCAGTCTGAGAAGTTTCATATCTGCCTGTAGAGTGCCTATCCAAAAGCTTCAACTGGAGATAGCATTCTCTATAGCCCTTATGGATCTGACCACAACCAGAATGGCAAGCAAGATTCATGAGATCAGGAGAAGTGAGGGAACCTGGAGTCTGGATTGGAAGTCATTCCCTTGGAAAGGAAGAGTCTTGGTCCCAGTAGCTTCTTCCGCTGCTATTTTACTGATGTTGCTCGCAAGTAAATATATAAGTAGTCGTTGGATCAGGGAACAGAAACACAAAGATTTTCTTGGATCATTTCTAAATTTGTTAGGTTGTTCATCAGGCCAGTGACGCGTCTTCAGTGTTGGTCCCATTCCTTAAAGTCCAGTTTCATTCTCTACAGATGGGTGGAATAAACCCCAGTTCCTCCAAATATATCCCACCATATAAAAATGTTGAATAGGCAAAATATTTGCTAAATTGTGTCCATTCAACAATTTTGCAATTTCAGCTGTGGAATTGCATGTTTAATACCTTGTGACTTACTGGCTCCCAAAAAAGGCATAGCTTCTCTTGAAGTCTCCAGGGAATCCTGCAGACATGCCTATTCTTCCAGAAGACTTGCCTTGAGCTCTCTGTAGAGGAGAAAGCTGCTGATCTCGATGCTGTAAATTAATAAATCATTAGAGATATGGTGCAATATTGGGAACAAATATTAAGCTGTCTAAATGGCTAATGAATTAGGCATTACTTCTCGTGAAGTGTCTAATATATCCTAATCGCAGTCACATCTTGGGCAAATCCACAGGGTCAAGTTTTAACTTAATGTTTTTTCTCATTCCCATAAAAAGGAGTAACTGTGCTGTAACTATATTGTGGATAGCTTTCCCAATAATGATGTAGTGGCAAATTCACTGTCACTGAAAGGTAACACTCACAAAAATAGACTAATTGTATTTAATTTGTTTAACTGCCCCTATCTTTTATAGTTGTTATAAAACCTTCAAAGATAGTTGGTGGATATAGGAATAACCTAACCTCTGTCTGTAAAGGAAGTGAGGTATATTTGAAATCGATAAGAGTTAAGCTTCACAAAAATCCTCTCACTATATAGTATTCTGTTTAGAAAATTTATTTAGGAAAGGTGACATTACTCTGCTAGTACTCTGCATGGACCCCCAAAATACTACATATGAGTATAGCATAAATATGGTGTGTGGGGAGTATTTTTATTAGCACTGTTCTACCAAAATGTACATTTCTAGGCATGTATGCTTCTGGTTACTTTAAAGCTTTATTTCTCTATTGATACATATATACATATATATAGCTATATCTATAGGTGTGTATGTGTGTATATATATGTATTTACAGAGCTTTAACACAGGTACCCTTAGCACATATAGCACATATAGCTTTTAGTTAAATCTTTGAAAGTTTTTGGACCCCTAGGATGGGATGCTTGCAATTAGATTTCTACATGTCAGTATGCACTCAGTTGTGGTGGGTTGACCTTGGMTGGCCTTCAGGTGCCCACCAAGCTGCTCTATCACTCCTCCTCTTCAGAGGGACAGGGGGAGAAAATAAGATTAAAAATTCWTGGGTCGAGATAAAGGCAGTTTAATAAAGAAAAGCAAAGGCTGCACACAAAAGCAAAGCAAAGYGAAAAAGATTTATTCTCTACTTYCCATTAGCAGGTGGTGGTCAGCCACGTTCTGGGAAGCAGGGCCTCAGTGTGTGTAATGGTTGCATTKGAAGACAAACACCTAAATAACAAATRCCMCCRCTCCTCCTCCTTTCCTTTAGCTTTTATTACTGAGCATGATGTCATATGATATGGYGTATCCCTTTGGTCAGTTTGGGTCAGCTGTCCTGGCTGTGTCCCCYCCCAGTCTCTTGCCCATGCCCACCCTGCTGGCCGCTGGGTGTGGGAGGGTTGGGGAGACAGCCTYGACGCTGTGCGAGCACTGCTCAGCAGTTGCCAAAACACTGTTGTGTCATCAACACCGTTCTAGCTACAGATACAGAGCACAGCACTATAAGGGCYGCTRTGGGGAAGGTTAACTCCAYCCCAGCCAGACCCRATAMATCAGTATAGCCAGTGGAGCCCAGAGCTGAGCAGGATCAGTGGCTGGGATTCAGACACATGAACATAACAGTCATTTTGGATTTCCTTAGTTATCCAAGCTGGAAGATGCTTACTTAGATGTAGCTTAGATGGCTGGTAGATGTGACACTGAATGAACATCTGGGGTGGCAGGCAGAGGTCAGGGAGGATAGCCCACTATTTCTAAAATAACATTAGTGACCTAGTTTTAGACAAATGAATCTCTCTGTTGAATAACTCTCTTTTCATTGTRGTGGGAACTTGGACACTTCACTCATTTGAGAATACCTAAATGAAGTTGTCTGTCTCAGGCTGAATTTTATCCTTAATCTCCCTTTCACCCACTGGTGGCTTCTTTCAATTACTGACACATAAATGCTTAGTGTCATCTGAATAGCCATAGAATATGAGAGGCATCCATGCAAGTCGGGCAGATCTACGGGAAACTGTACCCTTCTAGACCAGAAGCTGAAAGCCAAATAGGATATTTTACAATATTTTWAACTGCCCTAGACATCCACATCTGAAATGGAACCCAGAACCGAAATACTAAACACTACAGAGGATCTGACTTTTTCTTCCTTATCTTGGAAGRCATCTGCACTGTAAGTAGCCATGATGCCTTCACGTCTGGTCTCTGCTAGAACATAAAGCTCAATAAATGGTTGAGAKTATCTGTGCTTCCAGTGCTTCTTTTTAGTGGATGACAAATGCAAGAGAGGTTGCTGCTGAGATGCTGATTCTGGAAACACTTATGTATACACTTAACTGTTGTCGAGCCTGGAATCCATGTGACRACTAAACCAATGCCCATTGAAAGCAATGGTGCCTGTATTAACTGTTAGAGGTCCTAAACCGAAAAAATAATCAATGCAAGTCACAGCTGGATAAAGGAAACCCACAGGGGAGAGGGATTACAAGTTTAGTGGGGCAATAAGAAAATATTAGAATTTAGAACAGTTCTTCAATAAACATGCATCCATCAGTTACAAACCAGAATACGAAAATCCACTTACAGTAAATTAATATGTAGTTAATTGTACTTATCGGCAGGGAGAGTGATGTCTTGAGATAAACTTAATGTAAGAACTACGAAGCAAAACTAATGGATTCTGGCATCCAACATGCAAATGAGAGTTTCATGTTAAGATGTACCATAACCATATGTATTAATTTATTATAAACCATTGGGGGTTTTCTGTGTTCAAAACTGGGTACAGCTGGCATATTAATTTAGTTTAATTTGAGAAGAGCTATTAAGCTTTATTAAGCAATGTGGAAAAAATAGAGTAGCCTGAAAAATTTACAAACATTTTAGAAACATTCATGTTTTTTAAGCCTGAATGTTAGCAAATGAAATTGGTTAGCTTATAAATATATGTTTAATTATTTAAAAGCAAGTTGGATATACACAAAAAACATCTTCCTTTTAGGCGTAATTCTGCTCCTACCATACTCTCTGTATTCATATAGTGCTAGGAAAAAAAAAAATCTGACTCAGACTGCAGCATGCTAGAGTAGCCATGGGTGAAAGGGTGCTGCAGCTTCCCCAGGGCTGCAGCAAGGGAAGCCTAGCAGTCTGCACCCACTATGGTAGTGGCCTGGGATTTCTGTCATCCATACAGATAAAGGGAAAACCCATGGGACTTCCACTAAGTGTGCAGACGATATCAATCCTGCACATTTTGACTGCCTGTAGATTACAAAGCAGTGCAGCAAAAGTGAACATATGAGTCGCAGGAAATAACGATCTTCTTTTTTTCCTGCTCAGATTGTTATTCCAGCAGCCTTGGTTTGTAACCTTTTCTTTTTTACAAGGAAGCATCAGCATGTAACACTAACTGACCTGTGCTTTCGACTTTGGATGAAAATCACTGATGAGGCTCAGAGCCTTGCATTAAACCAACACTGTGAAAGGATCTTTTGGAGGGTGAAAACACCCAAGGACAAGGGCATTTTTTCTATAACCTTGCTCCAACTCAAAGGTAGTTTGTATTTTTACTGTGGTGGTTCTGTTCCAAGTGGTACATCTCAGCCTTACTGACATCACTACTCCAGTAGATACTTTGATAAAATTCTTGATGTTCACAAACTTGTTTAGTAGAGCTTCCAGAAATATATCTCCCCTGTCTTGTGGAGAATAAAATGTGGCAYGTGTGTTATGTTAGACCAGAAGTGACCAGTCACAATCATATTACAGAATCATAGAATCATAGAAGAGTTTGGGTTGGAAGGGGCCTTCAAGGTCATCTAGTCCAACCYCCCTGCAATGACCAGGGACATCTTCAACTAGATCAGGTTGCTCAGAGCCCCGTCCARCCTGACCTTGAATGTTTCCAGGGATGGGGCATCCACCACCTCTCTGGRCAAYCTGTGCCAGTGTTTCACCACCCTCATTGCAAAAAATTTCTTCCTTATAGCTAGTCTGAATCTCCCCTCTTTTAGTTTAACACCATTCCCCCTTGTCCTGTCACAACAGGCCCTGCTAAAAAGTCTGTCCCCATCTTTCTTATAAGCCCACTTTAAGTACTGATGGGCCACCATAAGGTCTTCCCRAAGCCTTCTCTTCTCCAGGMTGAACAATGCCGACCCTCAGCCTTTCTTCATTGAAGAGGCGTTCCATCCCCTTGATCATTTYCRTGGCCTCCTCTGGACCCGCTCCAACAGTTCTGTGTCTTTCTTGTGCTGAGGACCCCAGAGCYGGACGCAGCACTGCAGGKGGGGTCTCACCAGAGCAGAGCAGAGGGGCAGAATCACCTCCYTTGATCTGCTGGCCACRCTTCTTATTATGCAGCCCACAATGCGGTTGGCATTCTGGTCTGCGATCACACACTCTCTTTATACACTGCTTTAATTCTATATGTTAACTTTAAAGCTACAGATTCTGTTGTTGTTGCTGGGCAATTTTTTGTTCATGGAAATAGAATTTACTCCAATGTGTTTTACCAAAAGGCTGTGTCAGAGTCTAAGATTGCCAATATGTTGCTGATGGCTTTCTAACACCTCATGAAGTCCAACAAAAGGAAATGCCAATTCCTGTCTCTGGGAGGAATAAGCCCAGGCACCAAGACAACCTGGGGACCAACCAGCTGGAAAGCATCTTGGCAGAGAAGGACCTGGGCGTCCAGGAGAACACCAAGCTGACCATGAGCGAGGAATGTGCACTCATGGCAAAGGTGGCCACCAGCCTCCTGGGCTGCATTAGGCATAGCATTGCCAGCATGTTGAGGGAGGTGGTCCTTCTCCTCTGCTCAGGTCTCGTGAGACACATCTGGGATGCTGAGCCCAGTGCTGGACTACCTATTACAAGGGAGATATGGACATATCAGAGCATATCCAGTGAAGGGCCATGAAGATGACTAAGGCACTGGAGCATTTGACAGACAATGAGRGGCTGAGGGTTGTGACTGATCAACCTGGARAAAAGAAAACTCCAGGGGGATTTTATCAATGTGTATAAATATCCAATAGCAGGGAGTAAAGAAGGTGAAGTCAGGGACAACCTCCCAGTTAAAAGGACACCTATAGACAGAGAAAGTCTGAAAGGCAGCTTGTCAAAAACCAGTGAGTCACCATCTCATGGARTGGCTGTGCAGTCATGGGGGAGAGGAATGATTTTGGGACACTCTCCTTTGGGTGGGCCAGGAGAGAATTGTGGGTAACAGCACCAACATTTTTTTTCCCACTGTTAACTTATTGCTCTTCATCTATAAAAACCTACGATCTATTACAAAAGACTTCTGTAAAGGGATTTCTGCAGTTAATCTGATGCAAATAATCAGGTTATCTGGTTGTTTCATATTTACACTTTATTAAAAATATATATAAATAGTTAACCAGCAAAGATTTTTCACTCTTTGAAAGTGAAAAAAAGGGACTAATAAGTGGTACAGATGAAAATCAGTGCAAACAATAACTCATTTTAAATTTTAATTTTGTTAACAATAACAAAAAGTGCTATTTTGTTTGAATTCAAACAAATGGAAGACTACGCATAGTGGTATTTGGCCCAGAAAAAATTGAGAAGGGGGAAAGGAGGAGGAGGGCAATTGCAGAAATAGTCAGCAACGGGTGACAAGGAAGCAAAATWATGAGAGGGAATCTAGCCACAGAAGGACTTGGAACGTGTAAAAAGGCTAATAGATGAGAAAGGCAGTTTTGTGCAGATAAATGAAGTGTAATGATGACTTTGATGAGTCTTTGTTTCACAGCTCTTTGTGTAACATGAAATAGGGGGAGTGGAGGAGAAAAAAATGAAAACAGTCAAAGCCATGTCTGCGAGTGTCATTAATGAGTGATGAGGACTAGAAAGACAAAAGACAAATCTCTGAGCATTTGACGGGCCTTTATCCCATACATCTGTGTAAATTGCAAAACCTGAGGCGTGACTGAGAGTGGGAGTCCAAGAACGTACGAGATGAGTGGATATGTCGAGGAAAAACTCTAAAATTTGGTTTGGTTATTGCAATTCTAGCTATAACCTTAATTACAGCATAGGAACAATCCAGTGAGAGTACCATAAAAAAATAATATTTTTATGTTGCAATTTGCATCTATGTGCAATGAGTTTTCATTCTGGCTGGGGACTGAATGCACATCAGCTCCTGCTGCAGCTCTATGGAGGGGAAAAACAYGGAATAACAGAAACATTTTTAACTTCAGTGAACCTTTATTGACTTAGTTGTCATGCAAGCAGAGTCGCAAACAAATCCTGGGACAAATTTCAATGCAAACCAGTAAAATGTCCTTAATCAAAAATAAATCCTTGCATTTATTATTAACTCTTATTGTATCTGTTTTGAGACAGCTGGTGGTCAGYCTGCACAGCTAATAACATCCTCTGATGACAGTGTTTTTAACACCTGTGTAGCATATCTACTGCATGTGTATGTGTGCTGTGTATAAATCCATTATTGTTTTGCTCCCCAGTAAAACAGAGTCAGGTTTGGGCAGCTGTTTAATAGAGCACTTTACAACAATTTAGGTCAGAAAGTAAAGAGAACCACATCCCATTAATACTTCAGGGAGAATTCTAGGTAGGCTGAAGGTAATTAGAATTTGGCCAGGACTCCAAAGAAAACAGTCTTATTCTTGCATAAAATACAATGGGATTTTTATCGACCCCATTAGGTCTGTGGAAATAGTCTGTGGGAGATTTGGAGGAGTTACTGATCTTAGCATTTTGAAGTCCTTGCGTTCTTGGTTACTTGTACTTTCCGATTCCTTTTTYGGACTTTTAACTCTTGGGATACCTGAGAAATAATAAGATATGGAAATAATGCAGTTATAAATAGAAAGCTTTCTGCTTGCTCTCGGTAGGAGCTGAAACCATTAATCCTGCCATCAGAATTGTCGTTATGCTGCCGCAGCTTCTGGGTCCGAACTTGTTTGAAGATTAAACTGCAGTGATGTTCTGTATTTACTGTGAAGCTGAGACCTCTGACCAAGTGCTTTGCAAAGAAGATAAGAAAATCACATCCGTATAAACACATCACTGATTTATCAGTCGCTAGAAGTTATCAGAACACATCTGAATGTTTCAATGTTTCCTTTCAGGATTTGGACATAAATCACTATTAAAAACTATCTTTATTTATGTGAAGTTTGTTAAAACGTCAGCAGCTGGAGGGTTTCAGATGTGTGGTTATGCTGAAGAGGAACATTTTGCATGTTAAGGGACAGTACTTCCTCCAAAGAAGAGAAAGTTCTGGTGCAGATAGAAATTTCTCAAGCAGTCTTGTAGGCTGGTCCAAATGATATGCTTTTATAGAAAAATGATTTGCCCTGTCAAAAACAAAGCCTTTGTATCAAAGAGAACTTTTATCTTTCCCCTCCCTAGAACACATTTGGGTGGAAACATGCAATTAATTCTTTTAGAGACTTCAGAAAGTATCACCTATTGGGCCTACAAACTAGCCAAATTGCTTTCATTTGAATACAATTTGGAATTGGCTCAACTAATCACTGTTTGTTAATTGCATTTTGGAGGAAAAAGGGAACCTGAATGAAGTGACTGCTTCTCATTAAAACTGTGCGAACAACAGAGTGCTTGATGTCTGCTATTGTACCCGGTAATTGTGGCAACAAGTGGCGTTTATTTTTGCAAGTAGGAGTAATTAAATCTGCTGCAGTATTTAAAAATAATGCACTCGCAATTTATTACATGCAAGCGATAGCGCGTTATACTAGAGGCTGTAAACAAACATCACCCCCAACCTCCGTTCTCTTACACAAAAGCTCATAAACATTGTTAAGGGACAACACACAACTTGTGCAGCCAATATTCTGGCAATGTGTAAAAGGAAGGTGACAGAGAAGGAGCACAAGAAAATTTTTCCTATGTCACATCCTACTGACATTGCCCAAGGGGAAGGGATGGGGGATGAGCAAGTTCAACACCTCGAAGAGAGGTGAGGAGAGAAGGGCGGCCGATCTAATTTTGGCTAATTTCAACAGCCAAATTTTTCCATCGGGGCAGAGAGTGGCAAGGATGAAGACGCAGCAGAAGTGGGCAGAAATATTCTGACAGAATGTTTTCCATTGGAAAAATGCCAATTTGTCAAAGCGAAACATTCCCCGGGAGCATGTCAATTCCAAGAGGAACGAGGCTGACAGCAAACCTGCCTGGTTTCCTGCCAGCTCACCCACCAATCTGCCTTCCAAGAAACTTTCTGTCTTAGTCAAAATGCCGCCAGATACTGGTGTGTGTCTGTAGAAAATCAGCAAGCAGATTGCAAATGAGCTGAGGGCAAGACCCTCCAGGAACCCAGAGTGGAAAGGCACTCACCTGGGCAGGGCTGCCAGGAATATATTCCAGGATACAGCAGCTTGTTCTCGGGAACATCAAGATATATCACTGAACTTCATTTCCATATGTAGTTGCCAAGCAATTTTATTCTTCTATTTTAATTATTTTTCCCTCAACTGTGACATTTTTCACGGAAGTGAAATTCTGTTTCCTGGCTAGCTCTTCCAGTAGGGGTGGTGGGGCTTTTGAGAACTTCAGAGCTTGTTCAATATGTAACTTTGAAAGTTTAGCAAATTTTCTGCTAAAGCATCTTTCTCCCAGAGGGCAAAAATGTCTAGCTCAGAGCAATGGAGACATTTGTAGGATCACAAGACCAGGAAGATAAGCATAGTGCTGTGGTTAAGGCAGGGGCTTGGCATTCAGGGCTCCATAATTTAGCACAGCAYTGTCAAATAGGTATTTTGCGCAGCTTTACACAAGCCACCTAGTCTGTTCATAYCTTTATTTTTTACTCATGAAACAAAGCAGGCAAAAGAACAATATTTTTAAAAGTTATTTACGACAGCGCTCATTTACTGTACATCACAAATGATGGTTAGGACACAGCATATTACCAATAACACAAACACGGAAACATGCAGTATTATATGCACACTTCAAATGCTTGAACTGGCAAAATAAAATCTAGCCCTGGCTCTTTCTTCCTGCACAAAAATTACTGAYGCAGGTTGTCACATCATGGTTTTCATAGCCTGGAAACAGCACGATMATTTTCTTTGCAAGTGAATTTTCACCTTCACTTTTCTTTAGAAAGAAGAAATCCTCCCTTTTTTTTGCTGCTGYTGGTTTCCTCTGGTTTTCAGTCTGATGTGAATTGGTTCAGCCAGAATATAGCTCTCAATATCCAGTGCTGTGCTGCTGATTAGTTTTCTGAAAGAGGACAGAGTGAAGAAGAACGGCAGGTTATATTGATTTACTTCTAATGATCTGTTTCAGAACCAGAGCTGGGCAAAGTRTTCTCCTGAAGGCACATACAGCTGCGCTCACGGCTCAYCTCTGCATCTCTATCAGGATTAAAAGCCAGTAGTGGATTCTGTCATGTTACTGTAGMTTTCTGCATTTTCTTTTCAAGCTGCGTATGGGTTAGCTGCTGAGGACATACATGACTTTTCCTTGCCATCTGTTGAACAGTCTGGTCAGAATAGCCCGGAGAAGAGCACCTGTACTACGTTATAAAAGAAGCGTGTCAAAATAGCGTTGCTCAATGGTGGGGTGTTTAGAGGGAAATTGCTATGTGTAACACACGCCTGTATTTTGCCCGTGAGGGTGTCTCTCCACGATTTTGGGTAAAAGCCTGGGATCTGTGAAGCCATGAATACAGCATGGGTGGCCAGGGGATACAGGACATAGCACACTGTAGCACTTTGTCGGRGACCCAGAGTACCTCTGAAGGTCTGGGAAGTTTTTTTCCTGAAATAACTGGTGCTGTAACAGGACTGTAACTTGCTATATAGTCGATAAATGTTGCTCAACGGTATGTGTGTCAGACTAAAATAATTTATTCTTATGTATTGGCTTATTTCCCTTTCTCTATGGATTTACTCTCAACATGCTATCTGCTTTCAGTTCTGCCCATCATGTTAGCTCTGYGATTTGGCTTTAGAGTATATTGTACATTTGAAACTATATAAATGTAGYCCATACACAGGGAAGAAAGTTCTGAAAAGTTTGAAAACCGTGGACTTCAGCAGAAATTCACTGGTGCCTAATTATTGTGGGGGGTTTTGTTTGGTYGGTTTTTAACTCTTGTGATTAAAAATTGCTACAGACATCAGGTGTTCTCGAAATAGTCCAATGCTGACCCTGTTCTGAACAGGGATTTAGTTCAGATGACCTCCAGAGGTCCTTTCYGTATAMTTATTTTGCAATTCTATTAATTTAAATGTTTTTCTATCCTAATAGGAATGATAAGCAAAGTACAAGTGATTCTAGATGATAAATGTAAAGATACAACCACCAACTCAAGACACCAAGAATATGACAGATTCCCAGAAGGTGGGAGGATATTGCTGGGAGTTTATGATGCTCTAACTGGCCACCTCTTCTACTTTACTGAGTCTCCAGTACTGATCACATGAACCAGTGGCCTAACTGAACCTCTGGTGTGACCCATACAGCTCTTATAGTCCATGTGCTTTCACACTGATCTGCTTCTTTCATTTTCTTTTTCTGTACTTAATCGCTCTAGACTTTCAAAATGAAGTGTTATTTATGGACACCAGAGGCACATAAGGAAATAAACCAAGACAGTAGCARTTAGAAAGCTTTGATACTCATTTTCAATAGGGCCAACATTCTCCAATGCAACTGGTCATCTAGATATGATATTTTCGACTAGATGAAGCTATTTTTAGAGGTCTGTTTTCTGGGAGAAGGAGAGGGCAGTGTGCAGCATAGCCTGAAAATCCAAATGATTCCCCAGCTATGTCTACATGGTTCAAATGAAGAAGGGACCTGGGTTTGCCCACTCTTCTGAAAAACTGGTAATAACCATCTCTGAGCCTAAATACTTCAGGCATGGACAGGGTGTCATGAACTCTGGAGCAGTAAAAGACATGGTTATATAGTTCTCTTTTCAGAGAAGGCATATGGCCAGAGAAATATGGGTGTCATCCAACACAAAGTTGTCTTGAGGTTTTCAGTCTCTGAATACTTAAAACATTTTTGCAGCATTTTAAGAAAGATGAGATTTTCATTGCTGACTTGACCCTGTAATTAATAATGCTYCCTGGCTTCACTCAAGTATGGGCAAACAGGTTTTAGGTTTTTCTCCAAAATGAAATTATTTTGGGGAAAACTGTASATTACATACCTTCTGGCTGTGGTCACAGTAATGTTAACTAGGTTTTCTTTGCATTGTTTTTCATATGATGCATGAAGAAAATATTGCACAATGGTATATAAAAGATAAATATTTTCTATCAATCAAGGACTTGTCCCCCAGGAACATTTATACACATTCTTATTTTCATTGCGGTTTATTGATGGGTTGGTGTTATAGTACAGAAAAAGTCYGAGTGCTCTTCTAGGAGTAAATAACAACACACACACACAGATCCTTTTTTCTCTCTCTGCTGATGTAGAATTAAAAATGCAGAAACCCACGCATCATCTTSTTTTGGGTTAAAAACTTGCAAGGCTTGTCTATTCCCCTTGTGCTGAGAATACCTTCTTCCTCTCCCCTTTCTCTTCTTG
>JASVER010000079.1:3456700-3508592 GCA_030449065.1 Oceanodroma leucorhoa
GCCTCTTGCTGTAAACTCTCTCTGCATCCCTCAGATTCAAGCCTGATCCTAATTCCCTGCCCATGATGCAGAAAATTTTCTGGATTGTCACTGATCCCCAGAGGACCCCTCTTCTCCGACCTCAAACCAATCTATACAACCYTTATGTGGTGGCACACACAGCTCACACTTCTAGTATATGCTAAGCAGCTAGACACTTGCAAAGATGTCCACTTCAATTATTTTTAAGACCCACTACATCAATGGATATGGAATTGCRTGTCAGGTCAGTCAGGGGCATCTTCCATCCCAGACAAGATTTAAGGCTAAAAGAATATGTTTATTTCAAAACATACATTTACAATACTGGAGCAACATACTAAGTTCTGTTAACATTATTAAGGTTATGTTTGATTAGTTATCTTTTAATAATTATTTAATWACTAAGTTGTAATCTTCATCTAGGTATGATATTGGTTGTTTCAATATGTCAGCTCTTCATCTGTCTTTCTCTCACAGTAAATTGAACTGTCCAACTCTCCTCTTAGAAAATAGTTTCTTTGCTTAAGATGACTGCTGTTGTTCTCCCTGCCCTCCATCACTAATCTCTTCTCCTTACTTCCAAGGGGAGTGGAATGATACTTGGAAAGGACTCTTCTCCTCTGCTGCCCCTTAGTCATCCCCTGTGACTGGGGTTTCTGCTACTGTGATGGCGTGATGAGAGTTTTACCTTCTTTCCTCATTCCCCGGGTTCTTTTATTAGTACAAGTATCAGCAACCTTAATTATGTATTTTCTGCTTCAGTCTTCTTGTTTCTATTAGAACTTTAAGAAGACATACTGCACAGCTTCATACATTGTTTTATGAGAAATTGTACCAGGTAGTATTACATTTATAACCAGTAATATTCTGTTAACWAAGTATGAAGACCAAGCATGGTACTACAGATGTTGAAATTARGAGAGGAATGCCTTAACTGACCAACACATTCACTTCTGCCTGCCTCCWCATTTCTTCTGGAATATCTTTTTATACTCCTATAATCCTTTTCCTGTAGCATCCATAAGGTTAGGGTCTCATTTCCAAAGCAATGCAGAAGGTCTCCCTAACAAAGGTCTTTATTGGCATATGGACCCTGAGASTTCCTTCTGCCTGCAGCTTCCCCAACACACTTCTGAAAAGAAAGTGAGTTTTGCTTGCGTGACTCCTGTTCTGCATGCCATTGCATGTGTGCACTGTGCCCATGTTCTCATTGTATCCAACACTTGGTTTTGCAGAGTCTCTTTRCTCTGTGAGTCAATAGAAGATACTACACGTTATCCATGAGAAAGATCCTACAAGAGATCCTTGGGCTGCATAAAATTGCAGAAGCCATTCTGCAAACTCACCTGCGGCAGCTCATCTTTAAAGATATGATAAAACTGTCCRACCGTTATCTGCTAGTATTAACAGGTATTTCTGTATTTCCGTTTGCTGCATTTTTTAAGTAATTGTAGGACTAATGAAAACTTGCAGTAAGTTACGAAGTTGAAGCTTTTCTCCTGCTCTGTTTTTTGGCACTACAGCAATTCTTGTCAMCTCATCCCTTGAGCAACAGTATATTAAGCGATGTGACAGATGTTAGTCACGTGTGGTCTCTTCCTTTTTAGTTGCTCACTTCATGTCACTTGCAATCCTCAGGTGGTGTAAATTAGAGCAGCACCATAGATTGATGATGGCTTATGCCAGGGGAAAAATCTTTCTCTTAAACCTGAGCGATAAAAACTCTTCTGAAACAAATTTGAAAAATCTCCTCCCTTGGYTTTTTATTTTATTTTAGAACAAAAGGTTTGAAATAACTGTTTGCAGCACTCCTTCAAATGCTAAGTAGCTCTTTTACATTTCCTCCTAAGCATGTACGCACACACAAATTTTAGAACTAAAATAAAAAGATGAAAAAGAAAGGGTGAGTAGTCTTGAATGATTCAATAAACTGTGAAAGGCTATGAATTATGGAAAAGCAGAATGAAATTATTAGAGACCTAAAAGCCAGGCAGATGACACCCACCTTTTAATGTCAAAACTAAATGGGCCCATTTATAATATGAGATTACCTTTGATCTTTCTCATGCTTGGTGTTTTCACGAATTGCGAGTTTAAATGTACATACAGGTATGTTGAGCTGTTATCTCTTTCCACTGATTTTCACACACATTTAGTGTGGGTCTAACCCCATTGCTTTTGATATTGAATTCATTGGCTTCCTGCTGATTTGAGCTGGTGTTAGTGAGACAGGATCAGGTCCTGCCTCGCAGCGGTGTCTCTCTTGATGAAATTTTGAATGCAAAGCTCTTCCCGTAGTAGCAATGCCATTCAGTCATCTCAGATGACATTCTGTTGAGCAATTCTTCCTCCTTCAAGTGGCTGAGTCCACTGTGAAATCAGAGGGGAGACAATATAATTTTCTTTCCTTAAAGCACAGGTTGTTGCCAGCAGAAGCATCCTCTGGTGAACATTCTCATAATCAGTGAGACTGGCACATAGTTGTCCCAGAACCAAACCAATTAACCTTTTTGGGGTCACTTTGGATGCATTCTATCTTTTCCCTCTCCCCACTCTGTTCTTGGTTTTCTTCATTTGTTTGATGAAGTCTGATCCATGAAGGCTGCTGATACATATGATACATATACCTTCACTGGAAGAAGCCTGGGCTTGGCCAATTGTCATTTCATACCGTAGTTGGTGCTCCAGGTCAAGTTCTTAATTATTAACATGCAGTGAAAAGGTAGTCCTCRTTCCCAAATATTTAAGAATTATCTTCCCAAATGACATGATACCCATTTAGGCAGCGGCAGCAATTCCTCTGAAGCACTTTCCCTTGCATGTCTCAGCAGTGGGGACGGACGTGGTCTGAGCCATCTGCCGCGCACATTCACACAATGTCATGGCCATGCTGGGATTGCACTGAGGGCTTTGATGCACTCTGGGGTGCAAAGAGTGGTTTGATGCACTGTAGGGAACAGACACGGGGAAGCCATGGTATGAATGGCATTAAAGGCCACAGCTGGTTAAAGCACRGATGATATAAACCAGAGATTCCCCTTTGCTGGTGGCATATAAAGGTTTGTTGGAGAGACCCAGGACTGCAGCGAGGGAATGGAAGTCTGATGTAAAAAATGCATAAACTCTAGGGTCTTGCACTAGTTCTGATAAATTATATCTTTGCAGCTTGCAGCTCTATTAACATAATTTAAACTGGGGTTTTTATGCAGTAACTCTACTCAGATTGTCTCAGAGGGGCTGCTAATGTGCTGTTCCCCTTTTCAAAGCTATTTAGTCTGGAAATGCCCAGAGGGCTGTAAGGAGACTTGAATTGGGGCCCGGCAGTAAGTAGTGTTGCTTGCCTATGGCTTCAATTCTGGAAACGCATCAATGCGGCTTTATTGCTTTGTTGTGACTTCGGCTTTGTATTCCACCATTGTAGCACAGAAAAACAACAATAAAAGATTTCACCATGGGAGGTGAAAATGAATTCCAGTCTAGTTTGTCTCTTCCCATCTAGTTTATCTCTTCCCTGTAGCGAGACAACCACTCATTTATATGACTAAAAAGGGCAATTATACCCTTTTCTAATCCATACAGTTTATGCTGTTTGTTTATTATTTTAATTGGCAGCGAACATTAGGCGCTTATGTATACACTGGGAAAAAAAGAAAAAAGCTCTTTCAATAAAGTGTTCACTGTAACTCCATCTTCATAAAGGACAACTCATAGTGTGGGAAAGTACCCCTGACTACAGATGGATTGGAAAATGTGCTGGTTTGATGGTGCTAGGGACATTCTGGAGCGGTCTCTTCCCAATAGGATTTTGTTATTCACAGAACTTTGTAGAGTTTAGTGCACAACACTTGAATAATACATACTTGGGAAAGAACAGCCAGTTCTGGCTAAGGGAAATATCTTTTTCTCTGATAAATGATATTTCAGACAAAAAAAAGAGAAAATTTTCACATTGCTTTTTTTTTCRTAAAAAGTCTTACTTTTCCATTGAGTGGAATGGGAAGGCATTGAAGTGAGAGCCTATAAAGCTCTCTTTCTGACCAGTTTTACTAGCCACACCAGTAAAGAGTTCAAATTAGAAATGTTTATTAAAGATCTAACAGCTTTTGCATTTACAAAATAAACAAATTAATAGAAAATATTGGCTGAAGTAGGTAAGTAGTGATTTTGATCATCTTCTGCAGATATCTGAGGGAGGTAAGTTTAAATCAAGGGTAGGAGAATTTCTATAAGCTGGCCCAAATGAAAGAAAAGCAAACTTACTATAACGTAGGAAAAATGTCACTGTTGTCCACTTTAGGTTGCCTTTAGAGCCAAGGTCATATTTGGAAAGCAGTTGTTTTAGCTCAAATGTTAGAGGGTCACACCCGTGACTGTGAAGATCTTCAGTATACAGCTGGGTCAACGCCGCACAAGAGCAGTCTTTCAGTAAAATGACTGTAGGCTTAAACAACAGCAAAGCAGCRTACCTGCTGAGATCCTGGGTAGCTGCCAGCAGTTCGAATCTGGATCGACTAGAGAAGATATTAAAACTTTACACTGTTATCATCAACAGTGCAATTTCCCTGCCCTAGTGCATAAACACTCAAAAAGGAAATCCCATTTGGCAAAGAAAATGTTCTTAACTCTGGGGTCCTGGACCCTTGCTTTGTAAAAGCCAGGCTGACTACTCTCTTCATTCAAGCAAGAGAAGATGAACTAAAAGGAGCATTTTTAGATGTAGAAACATAGATTGTATAACATTTATCGCATAACAAAACCTTATAGTATAAATATACGTGCTAAATATATATGTATAAATAGATGGAAAATATATGTACGTATATGTACATGTATAAATATATGTATATTCTGTGCAACCGCTTAGTGTATATGTGTGCTTGTAGCTAGAGTTGGAGACATATTGTACTGTGAAATGGCATTGAAAAATAAGGCTTGGTTGATTTCTAAAATATCTTGAATTTCCTGATAATTGTATTATGATATTATATGATCTAGTGAAAGATGTCCCTGTCTGTGGAAAGGGGGATTGGACCAGATGATTTTTAAAGGTCTCTTCCAACCCAAAGCATTCTATAATTCTGTGATTTTATTGGTGTAAATTAAAGAGAAATATGGAAAAACTGTATAGAAATGGGCATCTCAATTTTGGTACTTGAAATGGTTCCTTTTGTTCTAGTATGTCTATTTTTTCAAAGTTTTTCTTTTTTTTTTTCCCTAAATTGAGGATTGCTTAAAATCAACATTTCTCAGGTCAAACAGAAATTGTGTTCACTCAAAAATGTATTAATATTTGTGAGATGCTTTATTTTTAAATTTGGTGTTTGGTAAAATATATATACATATCAGTTTACCATACGTTTACGACAACWGAAATTATTTTATTCTCACTTGTTCCACATTGTCAGCAAGCTAACAAATCATGTAGTCACACAGTAATCTTTACAACAGCAGCCTGGCTATTTGTCTTGAGCTACCAACTGGAAAAGAAAAACTAATAGCATCTATATAGCAGTTAATGTGCACTTGTGTTTAATTGGTATCAGCAACACTGYTAAAAAGAAAATTAAGTAAGTAGCCATTTAAGTAAGCAGAAATCTTCATTGCTGTTAGGTTGAGATTGTTGTTGTTATGCAGGACTCATAAGCTGGGAATAACTCTAGTACCAAAACCCAACATAAATCAGTTCTTGAAAGCAATATTGTTCAACACCATCTTGCTTTTTGGCTTTCATTTTAGATCTACTGGAGCTTGGATACAAATAGATCATTTATATTCACACATTTATTTTTAAATAGTTTCATAATGAAAACTCTGTTCCCTTCCACTGGTGTGTGCATGCTTCGCTATTATAAACAAGAATGTGCTGAAGATTAGTTGCTCCTACTTATAATGTAAATTGTGTAGTGTACAAAAAGCATTGCTTATCCTCTGTAAATATTTTATTTGAATTTAATACTCTTGTAAAACTGTATTAACAGTCTTCCCCTGATTATTATTGTTTGTTTTCTTTTCTCAGCTCCCTCTTTTCAAGTCTAGGGACAAAATGTGTTAATTCACAGTGGAATTTGCATAAATATTTAAAATGGCTACATTTGGCATTAGTGGAACTGTTACATCAGGAAACCTGGGATAAAGATGCACTTATAAACTATTATACAGGTAGATCACTTCAAGGTTAGGTATTTAAGATAAATGTAGATCAATGATACTAAAAAACATTTTATTGTTTATCAGTGCAATGATAAGAGATGATGAAATCATTTTAATCTATTGTCTTCATATAGTACCAAAATTCAGGCTGGTTTCAGTTGCAAACTGAGATCTAAAATTGTCAAGCTTCAGGCCTTGCCAAAGYAGTTACCTGTTTTAAAAATTATATTTTAATTAAAAAATGGCATTCCTTTGTTGTCTGTTCTGACCTAGCCTTCTTATTGTAAAGTCTAGAGACGAACAGCTGGACAAGCTCTGAACCATAGCATTATGACTGAATTTGAATAACTATTCATATTTCCTCTATTCTTATTGTCCATAGCTTTCCTTAGGGAAAAAAAGAAAAGATGACAGATTTTTAGACTGTTTAGACATGAGGTATGACGCAAGGTACATGTCAAATCAGAGTTTAAATCAGAATGGCTTTTTTTACTCACTTGCCAATTGAATAAATAAAAAGTCACAGCTGAGAATTGGGAGAACTTTCAGTAAATTGTTATTTAGGAGGAAGATAAAAAATGGAGTTAAAGAAAAAAATGGATACAAATTTATTAGATTTCTCAAATGTTTGAACGTTTTGAATTTCCAGATGATGGAATTTTGTTCAAAGTTGCTGAATAGGAAAAGTGGAATCATTTTGCATTGTTCATACCCAAAGACAACTTGAGAAATTAAATATGCCAAGAACATAGGTTACTAGTGTTCAATTTGCATACTGAGCACTTACAGAATATTTAACAGCTGCAAATGGTGTCCTCATCTCTGTCAATTAAAATATAATAATTCTGTTTTGAACAGCAGAGTCAAAACTAAAAAAAGTGAGTGATAGATCTGAATGTGAATGCTGGAAACGAAATGGGCTCTTGTGGAAGGGAATTGCTCAAAGGGTTGAAGTGAGTAGTACTCAGAAGTGGTTTTCTTGTTGAAGAACAAGTATGTAGCACTTTAAAAGAAGTAAGGTCTTCATATAAAGAAGAATTATCAATATTATAAAAATCCTACTGTTTTACAGCTATTTTTTTCACACCATTTCAAAAGAGCAGTCACTGAAAAAGGTTTTACTAAGAAAGMGCCTGTTGCCTCATACTATGTGCCGTAATAAATGTCTAACTTTATAATTTTGAAAGTGCTGTTTCCCTTTGCCCTCCTCTACCTTTTAAACACCTATACAAATTTATTTCAGTCCRTAAGGGTGAAAAGGGGATCCTTTTTCAGAATCAGGTTTTGCCCGTGAAAATGCTTCCTGCAGCAGCATTGCCTTTGACTGATGCTGTCAGTGATCCTTCCTCAAATCGCTGAGGTTTCTCATGAGGTTTCATTGGTCTTATTGGTCTGAGGATATGTATTGCTCTTCACTGCCTTGTTGCTAAATACTGTGCATGTGCAGAGATAAGGCAGGTCTGCTGTCAAAGTTTATAACAAGTTTTTAGGAGTGGCAGGGGTCAAAGCTGTTTAGGCTGTAAGGCATTGCAATGCCGTGAACACAGAATCCCTCCTGCTAAGTTGTAAGTGCTGTTTTCAGAATAGTAACCCTCTCAGATTTGCCATTATTAAATATTTTGAGCTGTGGCAAGGAAAATAAAGCCTCAATGGTTCTGTTTATTAGCTGCTTTGGCAGTTGCCATGCTGCCATGGGATGTTTCACGGGGCAAAAGCTTGMTTTTCAGTGGTGTATGCTGGTTTTGCTTCAGCACTGGTTTTAGGAGAAGGCTTGTACCTGAGCATACAGTTTTAACCAAGAAAGAGAAAACTTCGTAAATGTTGACGGATTTGGATCTTCAGTACAGACTATACCTTGGCATATTGTCAATGCACAATAATGTTTGTAGGTTAATTAGTTAGGGATCACTTGTGTCTCAGAGGTTTAAATTCAGCTCTGAATTGCTCATGAGGCAGTCCAATTGATTTCAGTGGAATTACAGAAGGTCTAAGAGTCAAATTTGCCCTAAGAACAGATGAAAAATGCAAGAGAGATTCAGTGCAACACAAACCGTAGCCCACTGGTTTATTACTGAAAACTCACTCAGCTTTATTGCCCGCAAGGGTGTGCAGCGAGGGCCCTATTAGAAAAAGTCCCTCCTGCAACTAAGGAATAAGATAGCACCACTGCACTGTAAGTTATACAGTATCACAGCTTGTTGCTAATGTCACAAAGTTTGGCTTGTGATTGCATCGAGGCATGGTTTCTTTTGGGGGGTTTAAGAGCCGTGAGCGTTTCCTTCTTCTGCCTGATTTTGAATAGAAGTATGCAAACCATCTAAAAGCTGTAGCTATTCCATCTCACGTGAGGAAGAGCTGTAGTTGTCCAGAGGTACCTACAAACACCCAGCTGGAAATACTAAGCATGACCTTCATGCGTGGCCTGACAAGCTATTGGGGTTCTGCTCCGTATTTCCTTAGGGATCTGAAGAGCACAAATAGAAGAATTGTTCATGAGAGAATTTGRCAGGACCGGGARAAACAAGGACAGGGATAGAAAACTSTTAATGGCGCTCTCAGAAAGAATCTCACTAGCAGATGATGCATTGCAGAATTGGTACCTCCGAATATTGAACAGGAAAACTGGTTACGGTCTAGCTTCTGTTCATACTTTTAGGGCAAGGGGAAAAGCCATTTTTGGGGAGAGCATAAGAGATAAGGTCCTCTATTTTTAATCTGACCCTACAAATAAACTGTGATTGGCTAAAGTCATGGAAGATGTATTTACGCAAAAAACTTTGCAAGGAGGAGCATGATCACACTTGAGATGGTTTCCCAAGGGAATGAAGGCTGCATAACAGTAGCCAAACACATCTAACGAAACAGTCCCTGATTATCAGGATTTGTGCATGCAATCAAGTTATTCTGCAAATAATGCAGAAACACAAAGCATCACAGCAATTTTTGACCAAATTTCCTGCAAAGGGATGAAAAATGTCACAAGTGTTTGGAAGAGAATGGGGTTGCTTTACTACATCTGTCTCTCTGCTTCCAGCCCCTTTTTGCTGGAAAGTGTGACAGCTGTTTAGGTTGGGGTCACAGGAGCTCAGCTCGGGGGTCTAGTGGTCACTCTATCTCCAAGGAAACAAAAGCACCCACAGTTCCTAAAAAGCTTGAATTTTAGTCCTGTTCAGAAATGAGTCAGCTTGAATATTGCAGACTTCTTGTCTCCAGGAGTCAGTGTCTGGGATACTGATAAGCTGCTTGAAAGAGGAGAGGTGATACTCTAAGTACATTTGACACACTGGAGTAAATTGAGTCTTTAAAGTTAAGATAAGGTCTTTTATTTTAAGGGGAGAAAGTCATTTATCAAATCATGCTGAGGTTAAGGCATTCTGCCAAAAATAACATTAACTCCTTTCTAATTCATGCTTGGCATGTTAACTGGTAGGTCCCACATCTCTGCAACAGGCAACTCACCTCTTAAAAATTACATTATGCTTGCTTTGTGTGGACTTCTAGCTGCTTCTGCAATGCCCACACTTCTTGGACCTGCAGTTGCTGTGATTTTTTAGTCACAGAAATCATGACTTGCTTCTTTTYTGGGAAGTGGAAAAAATGAGGGGGAACTTTTCCATTCCAGAAAATGTAGTTTGTGTCTGTTTCCTAGAAAGAAACACCTATTAATTCCCCAGCAGGGAGGTCTTTTGTGGATCTTTAGTGGGGAAAAGCAAACAAACAAGCAAAAAAATAAAAGGTTATTTCCTTTTGTGACACCTAAAGTTGGTTGAAACTGTTATAGCTTTGCTATTCCGCCCTTCCTTTTTCCTTTGGTCTTCAGGGGATAAAAAAAAGATCATTTTTTTTTTCTTTCTTTCTTCTTTTTCTCTCAGCACTGCCTATTGCCCATTCCATAGTTCAGAGGTGATGTGCAAAAGCAGTGATCGCTGTGATGTAATGCCATACATTTACCCACTCAYGTTAATGGTAGTTATTTTGACCTTTTTGCAGGTTTCTCTCCTAGGTTTTGAGTCACGCTGAAAGCTGCTGTGCAGCTTCAGCCTTGAGGTTTTTGTTTCCAAAGGCTACGCGCAGGAGGTGGGAGGGTGGTACAGGGCAGAGCTGTGAGGACACAGTGACAAGTTGGCTGCAGAGGACTTCAGAGTCCCAAGAGCATCCCAAAAGTGCATAGATACTAGAAGCAGGTTTATTATAACATCTCTGGTGCATCTTGCTGCAGAAATTTGTGTGAAAGGTTTTTCTTCCCCTAAGTGCTTTGCAACGCATGGCCTTTGTGTATAAATAGCACACCTGAAGCCCGAGTTTGCTTGTTCACTGTGTTGTAGATTTTCTGATGATAATCTCACAATTTTTTCAGGCCTGAACTCTCCATGCTCCCTCCCAGTTTTGCAGCCAATACTGCACTGCCAAATAAATCCAGTACTTTTCTCCCACTTCACACAGTTGTTGTTAATATTTAAATAATTTGTCAGAGAATAGGAGACCAGGGCTCTCCAGCCCCACACTTTCCATTTTCACCATGAAAGAAGGGATATCCGTGAACAAAACACTTGCATTTTGTTTTGAGTTTTTCTTTAAGACAAAGGAATTTGCATCCTCCTTTCAAATAAGGAACAGAGTTATGTGAAAATAATTTACTGAAGAACTGACTGGGATAAATTCAGTCCAGTCTGACAGCCCAATTAATTCATGTAATCAAAAAATTAAAAGGAGGTCTCATAATCAGTACAGTGTTTCACCTCATGGTATGAAGGGAATAGAGGGAGGGAAGAGTCCTCAAGACTCCTTGACTAAATCCTTTGGTTTATTAAATGAAGGGAACAGCCTGGTGCATGACAGAGAACAATTCATTTCCACTCCAATGAGTACAGCAAGAGAAAGTGCCCTTTTTAATCAGACAGATTAAATAGGAGCTGTTTCATGCCAATTCAGTGACTTCAGCAATTATAAAAGAAACTGGACATGGACACGGAACCTGTTCCAATTAGTTTCCATTAACAAGTTCTTTGGAGTAGTTTGTGAAAGCAGTAAACAAATGAAACTAGGAACATTTGCAGTATGTTTTTCATTATCTTAAATACTTTACTTTCTTGAAGAAACCTAATAGCAGCTCTCTGAGTCTGAAATGAATTCAGACGCTCATACTTATATTATCTGCTCCCCCCCCCCTCCATTGCTGACAGTTATGACTTGAAATCTGATTCTGTTTGTTGGTATATGCACAAAACATACCCTTTTCCCAATTACTTAAAAAATTGCACTGCATTAGATAACAGGAGTATGAGCATTATGAGGATGTGACACCCACCAAAGTGCGTTTGTGTGTGAGTGAGTGTGTGTGTATGCAGGTGTCTTTAGGGGACTGTGTGTCCAAGGCCAGCTCCTGGGGCGGGGGGGCACCTCTATCGCCTCTGTTGGACATCTCTGAACGTCCCTGGCCTGGGCCAACCTCACACCATCCCCAGACACTGTTTGGAAGACTGGTATTCATCTTGGACTAAAACTGCGGGAACTATGTTAACACTTTGATGTCATGGATGATGTTGGACCATTATAGAGCCTCTATCCTTGTTTTGTTTGGTTTAGGTGTATAGATTTATCCATCAAGGTCCCAAATGGGCACACCTGGATAGCCATATCCATAATGATTTCACTAAATAGCCTTTTTCTAATAACTTTTAGCTGTCATTGGCTTTTCCATAACAAAAATTAGATTCGTTGTTATTCTTGGTGTTGGCCCCCAGAGTGTCTTTAGACATATGAACCAATTCTACATCTCTTCCTTCCTGGTTCGCTTATGTCKCTCCATGCTTCCCATCACAGTAACACTGTCTACTTTAAAACACCTGATGCAAAAACAGCAGCCACTCTCATGGTAATCTTCCTATTTTCCCAAATTAAATTAAACTCCTGCTCTTTATGTATGCTTCCTTATTAGTAGCTACATTATTGCCACCAGTTCATTGTTCAGAGGGTCCTCCTGTACCAGTGAAGAAGCCATACTACCGCTCCTTCTGCTAAATTTCTTTCTGTCTCAAAACCTAATCTTTTCCACTGAGCTTCCTTTTTTTGCCTTTGATGTTTCAGTTATGGCTATACCACACTGAAAACAGAATATCTGTTTGTAAAAATGTATTGAGTTGTGTCCCCTATTATATTTTGCCAACTTCTTTCTTCTAGAAAACAAAATAGACACTGCGAGTCTCAGAAATCTTTCGGAGGTTTCCTTTTTCTTCATTTATCATAAACATTCGCAAAGGATTTCTTAATTTTTTTTCCTCCAACCTTGAATATTTGGAAGGAAGAGGGTTGCGGTGGTTTTATGTTTGTTTGTTTCTTTTTTCCCAACTTCATATTTCAACACAAACAACATGACTGCAACTTGTCATAAAAGAAGCTTACAAGGTACAATAATTGCTTCTTCCCTAGATCCCTAAACCTCATTTGTGGAATAGCTTATTTTGGAAACTCCCACAGAGGAGATAGGTGAAATTTTATTTATGGTAAATGCTCTGTTTGGGCTCAGGTAACACAAGGCAAATCTAAACTACCCTAGACCCTGTACAGGTGGATATATCTTGTTCTGCGAACACAATCCTCTTCCTCACCTTTCACTCCCAACACTCTTCCCTGCAGTTCATTATATTCCCTGGCTCAGACCCCACACATTCCTAGAGTTAAACAAACTTCAGAGCACAGTCATGTTTTGTTCACGTCTCGAAGACAGTGAGGTAAACATTGTATATGTATGCAGTCATGATTTCAGACTAGACATAAGAGCCACCTTAGAATCCATAAGGTCCAGCACCAGCCCAAGCAAAGGACACCCATCCTCAATGCAAATTAAATTCCATTTTTTTCAGCAGGAGAGAATGATACTAAAGTAAATTTCAGATATTCATTGAGGTGCTTTTGTTTCATTATGTATGAGGTAGTTATATTGAAGAATCTCACTTGAACATTAATTTCTTTGAGTTGGGAAAGACCTTGCAAAAACTGAAGGTTTCTCCCAGCATCTTTAATGCAAAAATTGAAAGTGTAGGCATTTTCAGCCCTTGACCACTATGCTCCTGTGCTGTAGCAGACTCCAGTTTTTTATGCTAATATTTCAGATTGTTGCTCTGTTTCTAGTGCAAGTATACTATTACGTTAGCAAACTAGTATTATTTCAAATTCATTTTAAGACCCCCATTTCAGAGGATTACATCTCTGCTATTTCAGCCTGACCTGGGCTAGAGTTTGGCAGGCAAGATCAATACCGGGTAATCCTCTCTTTATTTGGAGGAGTCTGTTACGCCTGGGTAGAGCTAACAAATATGGAAATTGCTAGTAACCGAAGACCTCTCCAGTGGAGTTGCAAAACTGGTAATTCTATTTAAGACCTGTTTGTTGTGGTTTGATCTGCACAGCATAAAATGTACCAGGCCGAGCATCTGCTAACAGAAATGTGCAGCATGAAAATGCAGAAAGCCTTCCCTCTGACTGGGGAGCTCTAGCAGCTGCATAATCCTGCTCTCACAGTTTGGCAGGAAAGGTCCAAAACTGGGAGGAAAAGAAATAAAGCATCTGCATCCTTTCTGTGCCTCACAACCCTCTACACTGCAATAAACTTGGCAATGCAATCAAGTCTTTTCCCCCTGTACCTCTGGATTCAGACAGTTGAGGAAAATCATCAGCATAGTTCTAAAACATAATAACATCCTGACTGGGGACTTTGAGTCTAGTAATGAATAATATATAATAGGGTTTAGAAAGGAAACTATTGGTAGAAATTTATAGCTAAGAAGGCTCTCTGCAAGAGTGGGCAGAGCTTATAATAATAATGAGGCTTCTGTATGCCTGGACATARCTTTTTATTCTTCCTATGCTTCTCAAGATTTCATTTGAACGTGTTGTGGGTGCCTGCTTTTGGCAGCTGAACAGTCTGCATTCTTGGCACAGGGCACCTGTGTCGAACAAAGAATATGGGAATGCAGATCTAAATGAACCTGTATGCACTGAGTTAGATGTGATGTCGCTGGATAAAACCCAATATCTGTTTTGCAGACTGCTATAAAAGAATTCAGCTTTTAGCAATACATGACTCAGGCATTTTTCTGTCTGTAACCTTCCTTATTCTAAGGAAACAGTAGATGGAGAYGGGCAGTGTTCATTTTATCTTCAATGTAATCTGAAAAGAAATAAGGAGAAGTGTCCCGAGTTTGTCACTGAGCATCAGCCCATAAATACTTGCATGTGCTGTGAGTGCCAAAAATGCCTACACAAAAGAATATTTAATTTTTGTGTACTCTAGCACAAGGGATCCTAGACCATGCTATGGGACATAGCATCCCAAGAGGGATATTGAAACTAGGTAGGGTTTCAGAAGAAGGCATCGGTGCTTTACCTGCTCAGGCTAGTATACTTTTCTTACCCTTGAAAGGAAGTTGTTAATGCCGCTGTACACCACCTACTCCAAAAAATTCCTCGATTACACATCACTTAGGTACTGCATAACAACTAGGATCCTGTAATATCACTGCTAATGCTGAAAGGTTGAGGAAAAATGACTGGAAATAAAAATGTTTCTGCTTTTATGAATACAGATACAGAAATGGTTCATGTGTTTAAAGTTTCAAAGTGCATTCAAACAGACCATGGAGAGAATTTCCTGAATTCTCTCCAAACAGGAACCGGGAGGATTTTTAAAGCCTTGTACAGGCACCTAATCTGTAATAGAACAAGGAGAATTACCTAATGTCACAAGTCCATTTATGATTTGAGGCAAGTTGATCTTCCTAGCGAGGTATCATTACTGCTGTAGACACATGTATTACTAAATGATGTCTGCTTCCATTGCATGCTGCAAAGATTTTATTTTCACATTTGCCTCCAAATGTTGATGGCTCTGGGGTTAATTGAATGAAGGATATGCAGCAGAAATGCTAGAGAATGAACTGCTGACAATCAGCTATGTAACTAGTTTTGAAAATGTATGCATGCACTTCTACCTCAGCATAGTAACGAAGAAAGTGCATAGACGCTATAGTGTTATAGCCTTTTCTACATCTTGTCAGCAAGTTTTGTAATACGGTAGTGGTGTACGTGTTTCTGAATTGTGCAGATAATGCATCCCACGAATAAATATTTTGGCAGCGTATGATTGCTTTCTTCTGAGTCTTAATTTGTGCTTTTTGTCTGCAAAAGCCATCAGTGTGCATACCTTGTATACAACTTCTTTTTTTTTTTGGCARTATTATTGTTGTTGTTATTACAGAGTGCTTAGCAATGCTTAGCCWGTCATATCACTCAAACAACTGGCAGGTGGCTTGTTCTACAGATGGATAAACACTAGCACATGTTAAACTGCAAATATCTAGAAGAAGTGTTTTGTCGCATATTTGTTGACCATCCAGCCATCTGTCTGATTTTCTTTAAAGTATGGCCTATGGTGGTTTGAGAGAGAGTGAAAGTGGTATAGTATTGGTACTAAGGTTCTTAATCATCCTTGTAGCATCCCAGTGAAACCTTCTTCACCGAAATCTAAATTAGATGGGCAGATGTATAGACTGGGAAGTATTCCAGATACTCTTTATATATCAAAAGGTTCAACACCATCTACAGTAAAAGTGTGATCCTTGACTGTATCATCACATCAAGTACAACCAAGGAGGTGCTTTGCATAACATAGTGATGAGGAATTCCGGCACTTGAGGGAAAGGGAAAATAATCGGTTCCCAGCAGGCAGAGTCCTGTTCCTCAGTCTTTAAGGTACTGAAATCCCAGGGTGATACAGCACTCACATCTACAGCAGTGTTGGCTAGCTTACGTAGTACTCATCCAGGTATCAGGAACATGCATTTCTAAAGGTTACATAGGCTTTAAAATAATTCATTTGGACTAATTTAWTGAAGAAAAAAATTAATCCAGGGATATTAAACACAAAGACACCACCTGTGGCTCAGGAAGTCCTTGATACACAGGAGGCTGGATAACTCTGTGTAGAGAAGTATTGCTGTATAGCTGCACTAGTTTAGACTGATTTCTAGTATATGTCCTTTATTACATGTCCTAGTAGGGTATATGTCTTTTGAGCTGAACTGATACAACTGGGTTTTGTTCCAATTCCACAGCTGAGTTATTGTATGGCAATAGTCACAATATTACGTATTCTCGTTCTTATTTCTCCTTCTATTTGGAATATATGGTTTCTGGGTCAGGAAGTATCTCCACCTGTGTATTTGTTCAGTGCCTGGAAGAATGGAGCTGYGATCTCAAAGGGTGCTTAGGATAATATTAAAGTATAAAAGTTAGTTCATGTCCCTTAGGTAAAGCTGTATACAGTGGTCTGGGAATTCCTAAGTCTGTTATGAGAAGGAAATATAATAGTTAAGCACTGTTTAAGAAATTCAGGTTTTTTCTGCCTTTTTTATTCCTACGGAGAAWTTTTTTTGTCATGATACAGCCCATTTTGTTAAATGAGGAGTTGGGGATAAGAAGATCAGTTGCCAGGAGAGGACATCATGGCATAACATATAATTATTTTTTTTTTTAGTATGTCTTTCCTCCAATCTTTATCCTTCATTTTGGCTAAAGAATTATTTCCGAAAAAAAAAAAAAAAGAAAAAAAGGATAGGTTCAGTATATAACACTCTGCTGAATATACAATTCTTACAGAGGTGCCCGACTCCAAATTTTATGTGTCTCTAAACTARCATAATTGCACCAGGACTTTGGAAGCTGCTGAAGAAACTATGTCCTCTTAGCTCCAGCTTCTCTTCTATTCCCTTTTCTCAGCAAATCTATGCCTAAAACRGTCAGTCATTCACACGAGTAAGTGGCAAAACTGTGAAGAATGTTATCTGTAGAGATTTTCTTGTTTCCCCCATTACTTGTTTACTAGAAAAAAYACATCATATAAATGAAAAAATTGGAATCTAAAGATCTGGTTGTAYGATTTACTTCAGCAGCTTACCCAACTTCAGTGAAAGTGCTCAAAACTCTAGCACTGAGCAGAGAAACAGATTCACTTTGCAAAAACATAGTACAGCTCTACTAAACTGTGCCTATATCCATTTTACAATTATTCTGTTTGAAAATTAGTTCTACGTATGATGACTTTGAGGTCCATSTCTCTGCAATATCCCTGCACTGTAGTGAATACAATGCAAAAGAYCATTGTCAGCCTCAGAAATTAAGTCGTTTCATATATTTAGCGTTGAATTATTATGCTGAACACATATTTAGCTCTTCCTCTTGCTTGTGCTAAGGGTCTACTTCATGCACTGATTAAAGAACTACAGTTCCTTAAATCAAGACTCACCCCATCCATGCTATTTTAGCTCCTTGATCACCAGAGGTGACCAAGCAATCTCACTTGGAAATGCTTGTATTTTAAAACAACTAGTCATCTCTGCACTTCATAACTTCTTTTTATCACTATGTGCAAGGTAGYTGCAACTTTTAGATTCCACGTAGACTGGGTCAGTAAGATTTCGAGTTGTAAGGAAAATACATTCATTTAATAATTAATGAGGTAAAAAGGCTTCAATTAAATTACTGAGAAACRTTACAGAGCAGGCTAAAGTTTAAAACTGTTATTTAAATTGCTGTCTTAGGTCATTAAGTATATTTTTCTGTGCTCAGAAACTCAGAAGCTATTAAACATGTTTGTGGAAGCAAGAAATTGAGCCATTAAAATCTTTCCTTTCCCACAAAATAAAAAAGTGTTTTCAAGGCTTGGAGAGTTTTTGATACGACATTTGGGCAGCTTAGAGCGCAAACAAATGTGAGGTCTCTGACATCACTTTAATACTTGGATAACTTTCTGTATGCAGGTTTTCCCTTTTGAACTCGAGAGCACTACTAACTATGTGCAGGAGTGATTGGGGAACTGATGGGTTTGCTGAAGAAAAGCTTTACTACACCCTCCACGCTGCTTTGAACACAGGATCTGGGTTGTTCCTCAACTGTCCCATCTCCCTCTTTCCTTGCCCCTTTTCCAGTCCAAAATGCACTGATCCCACTTTATGACAACTGAAAGCGTCTGATTTCAAACACTGAGATTTTTCTTACTCATGGCCTTAGCTTTCCTGCGCTTTTACTGAGCAAGTGTGGCTGTCCAGACCAACGYGTCAAGGAAACTGAAATTGCAGTCCCACTGAAATCACTGGGAGCCAGCAAGAGAATCAACTTAAGGTTCAGTTCTAAATGTAGAAATGTATTATTGCTTATGAAGTGTAAAATTTCTTCCAAAAATTATGAAATTATTCTAAATATTTGTACGTGCAAGAAACATAGGCTTCTTCTTGTAACCAAGAATCACTTTAATAATTGGAACAGGTAATAAATCTTACTTTCATAACCTGCTCTAAAAGCTAAGAAAAGGTAGTGGTAATTACCTTATCTTTTTCACTTTTCTCTTTATTAYCTCTATTAGAGCTGGGGAAATTGACACCTGAGAACATATGTTTCTGATCTTRTTCATACTCATTTTTTTGAAAGCAGAGGAGAAATTTAAATAGAAATCTGTTCTACAAGGTTAGCAGTCCTGAAGGATGGAGCTCATAGGAGACTTTTGTAAAAAGATTGATTTTGTCTCAGATGACTTCTTAGGTGCTCAAAAGTTACAGTTATCGGCAGGATCAGTTACAAATGTCAACTTTGCATGAAATTTTAGTGGACTGGGAAAGTCTGATTTTACCATCTTGGTGACTAATTTAAAGAACTATAAAATTACTTTGCTACTTTACACAGTTCTTGAATGTCTGAATAGATGCTTATACTGGTTCACTGGATCCATGTACTGGTAAAAACTCAAATGTACCATATATATTGCCATGCGGGAAGYGGAATGTCTTAATCAGCTCTTTAAGGGCTGAGACACTGAAAAATGACACAGCACTAAGAAGTCCACCTTCCAGCCATGTCCAGAACGTCACCGCAGGGTATCCTGATGTGCTGTGAAAGTTAGAGCTTTGGCAATGATTTCAAGATTTGTAAACTGTATTTGATTTCAGAAGGAAGACAAAAGACTCAGTCAAAACATTATAATCTGACAAAATTTACACATATTCTTGTGATAGTTTATTTTATACTAGAATGTAAAGTTTTAAAGTATGTAAGAAACAGAATGTTCATTTCCAAATATTCTTTTCAACATTTTTTTGGCTCTTTTTCTTAGTTAGTTTTGCTTTCTAGTAGAAGTAGAACTTTTCATGGAARTATTTAGGACTTTTGGAGACTTTTTGTACAAGCTTGACTTCCAGGTTAATTATCTCCAGGGTCATTCCTTTCTTTCATTTTTTGTATTTTATTCCTCTCTAGGAAAAAAAAAACCAAACCACAAAACCAACCTTACTGATACATGCAARCTGTATAATTTTAAATGGACCTTTATAAAAAAATCAGTACAATTCTGTATTTGTGAATGTAACAGTGGCACAGTTCATGCTTTCCTATGAAATTGCACAGCTATGCACAATCACAGTACTTCAGTTTTGTGTACACAGTTTCTTTTTTTTTTTATAATTCTCTTTACTGAAAGAGCTTTCTAACACCAAAAATCTCCCTGCATGACAAGCATATGTAGCACAGGTGGCATTTCTCATGTCTCCTTTCAGTCACCAAAAATTAGATGCCTTCCCTAACGTTATCTTTTAGGTTCCCTCTGATGAAGACTGCTTAAATCAATAAAAAAACATAAGTATGAAYGGTCCTCTTGTGGTACCTGTTTGTTACTATTAAGGAACTTAAACTAGATACTTACATCTGCAGTCAGAATATTTATTTTGTGAAACATCAAAGGGAAATTTAGGTCTCTTTAATTGTTATAATAACTTTCCTTAAAAAATACTTACTGTTGTACTTCTCAATGAAGGCTCCACGCATCAATGGAGAGAGCCCTGCTAATGGCAGTTGCCTTTACAGCGTGCTTGGTTATAGTACTTCTTTGTATAAGGATTATCATCATCATCATGTATGACATTTGTATATTTGTCAAGGTCGATAAAAGAAACTAATCTATTTTAATTTATTTTCRGTCAATTTCACTGAGTGTATCTTGAGTGTTAACAGGTTCTAGAAGTAAATTTATTCAATTATGCTATTGCACTGTATAAAAGAAGGACAATGTTGTTTTAAAAATGTATTTATGGGCTCTATATTGACTTTTCTATCCATCAATCAGACACACTGTGATCAACGCAGAGCAAATTTCTCTGCTTCTACTGATAGCAGGACAGAACTCTCTTCTGGAAATCTCTGTATTATTCCTTGTAGGTTAGCTAATAAAAATGCATTCCATTTGCCTGTTTTCTGTACAACATTTATGAACCRATGATGTAAATATTTAATACTTATAAGAATGCAGTATAATATTCAAGAACTTGACCAAGACTGTGTCCAATCACTTTAATGGATTCAAATCCCAGATGTCCATGGTTGGCTCTGCACTCATAGAAGGGAAACGTGCCAAGATGTTGTATTCCTGCACACAGGTTAGCCTRCTTCATGCACTGACAAGATTAATTACAGACCTCTGAACCTGATATGTTTYCTTAATATCCAACATGGCTCTTACTTTGCTCATTCAGGCTGAAATATGTGGCTTGCTCTTGCATAATTCAACAGCAGTCTTCTCTGTGAGTAGCACTGTTTTTAGTAGTTGTAAACGCCTGCAAATTACTAAAGTGAGTGATACGATTCACAGCAGTTTGTTTAAAGTTACTTCAATGATTATGGAAAGATGGAAAATAAGCTTCTTTCTAAAGTGTCAGAACATTGGAGAAGAAACACCAGTCATATAATTTCTAGAATAGTACAAAACATTTTTTCTAGTTTTTATTTTGTGCATGTCCTCTTTACTCAGTGGAAAATAATACAACTTGTATTATACAACATTGGTGTATATACATTGGTGTATACAACACCAATGTAGATACCACTATTGGTGTTGCCCAAATTCACTTTTCATTTTGCTAATCAAAGTGTTCCAGTATTTCCTCTGGAAGCTGATACTTTACATATTTTTTCATTTATTTTCTTTCAAATAGAATTCTGACTTAATCTGTTATTTGATAAAAATACACATATTTAGTAACTGGCAGTTACATAATATATGAAAATACACAGAAAAACTTAATCTGCATAGTTGGGAGTATTCCAAAACTGTACAATGGTAAAAATACCTGGTAGAAAAAAAAAAAAACACAAAAAACCCCTTGTGTAATATATCCAGCTTTATTGTCCTATGAAAAAAGAAGGAAAACAAGTGTTCATAAAGACATAAAGCCCAGGTTTATCCTTTCTAATTAAAGGTATATATTGAAGGTGCTGAAGATATGTAGGGGCATAGGAGCCCTAAGGTCTCTATATAGTCAAAACCAAGAGGCAGCTATCGACAGGAAGCCAACAAGCTAACCAATGATCTGAATCACTTGGTGAAAAAATGGGAAAAACATACTTTATTTTGAAAAAGAGGTCTTATTTGGGAAACTTTCGTTGAACTTGGGGAGTGTTTCATGAGTCTCAAGATAATTTTGATTCAACTTTTAAAGGCTAAAATAATTCTTCTCCTTGGTTTCTAATGTTCCATTCTGTGCTTCAGTACCTGATCTCATTTTTTTCTTAATCCTGTGTTGCAGTATACCTGCAAAATAGTAAAATACTACGTGCACTCTGTGATGCAATTGTGTGCACAATGTGAATGAGCAGTTCAGAAAATTTGTGGAGTGGTATACCGTAAAAGAAACTGGATTTGAAAGAATTTTGAAGCAGGACATGATTGAGGTTGGGCTAGATGACATCCAGAGGTCCCGTTCAACCTAAAATGTTCTATGACTCTGTAATTTTGGTTTTGCAGGGTTGTCTGAGAACATTAAAGACTCCTAGATAGACAACGAGATGTTAAAAACAGTGGAGATTTGAAAATGTCAATTGATCATTCAACAAAATACAGGGGGGTCTGTATCCCCATGATTGTTCTGGAGTTCCAAAAAGAAGTACTTTGCTTACACTTGTCATGAATGTAGAGTCCTTGCCAAATGTTAATTACAGTGATTTGAAGTTTAATTAGAATGCTTTGTGGTTTGGGATCAGTAGAAGTCGAAGCTTCATTTTTGATGCTGGTTGTAAATTTCTGACAATTTTCCTGTTGAAGAAAATCCATTTTCACTAAAACAAAGTCCTCTATTGAAATATGCCAAGTCTAAAAAAAACAACTTTTATCCTGGAAGGTTTCTTCAGTCCAGAATTGAATTTCCATATATGTGTGTAAGAGACAAACAGATGAACTGCTGAATTTCAGCCCAGAATAGTTAATCAACTCACTGTTGGAGCACTTAACATAAATGTCAAAGACCAATGTTGAAGTTTAAGATGTGAATTAAAAAGAAGAGAACTTGAGTCCCCTATATCAGTTTAACCATTGCAGAAATTTATTCCCTTTTCTTTTTTCTCTCCAGGCCCATGCTATTTTTTTTTTCCAGTAGTAAAACTGGTTTATTATTTTTTTTTAATCCAGTTCTCTCCTACCTACGTTTGGGATCTCCTTATACTAGAAGTGAGGAATTATCATTATATACTACCATGGCAAGAGAAGAATTTTGACTTTATATCAAAATGACAATAAAACTTCAAGACCTTAAAATCATGACATGACATGTAAAAATATATTTTAGATRATTAGGGATATTATAATGTGTTAATTGGATTATTCCTCTTCCTTTAGCTTCTGTAAAAAAAATAATAATAATAGCAATTTAATGTCAAGGTTAAAACTTAACCTTTGAATATATTTTACCCATATTACAATGGCAATTTTCTTTCCACTTCTTAGTTATAAAGGTACAACATACAAAATAATATATGCCTTGCAGGCATCTGTGTAGAAACGGTAGATGAACACAATATTCTGGATCCTAGTTTGGGCTATTCTATGCTATTATTGTCTGAACATGATAGATTCCTTTTTCATATGATTTATAACTTGTCATTACAGGGCACTGTAGTCCTCCAGACAACATTAATCTATCGATGACTCTGAAGTGAAGACGTGATTGATGCAGTTGCAGAAATTGGTGACATAGGTAAGCTCTTCTTTTCCTTTCAAACCTTTCTTGCTGAAATGCATAGCTGTACCCAGAGTGGGACCACAAAACAATTCCAACTTCTGAGGCATGGGATASAAAGTTCATTGAGACACCCATTTGTTTTAAGGAATTTTCCTTTTTTATTTTTTAGATAAATCTCTCTCTTGCTTAGCTTTTTAAAAAATACTTTTTAATTAAGCAAAAATACCTGGTTTGATAACTTTTACCAAACAATTTTTAGCAGATGTTGTGTTGTTATCTCTAATCCATCTTGGGTTGATTTCTCTTTTGTATTTCTTACTGAAATGGATAGCAGCATGTCTCCTTCCACTTGTCTCAAGGATTTTATACTGAATTCTCTTCTGCTGTTGCATAGAATTTTCAGAAAGGTACCGATGAAGTGATTGTCTTCTCTTGTTCTAAAACCAGCAGCGGGAGTGACACTTTCAGATTTAAAGACACAAATAAAACTCAGCTTTGAAACTCTGAAGTATTATGTTTCTACCTCTAAAATGCTGTTGGGGTCACTAATAAACTTCTACACTATTCCTTCTAGAAAAATACCCCTTATATCCTCCACTTAAGTACTGAAGTAATTGGAACAGRCAGATAAATATTTCTTAATTGAGTTTTGCAGAGGAGGGAAAAAAAGGGTAAATGTAAAACCAAAGGGATACATTTAGTCTATAACTGTCATGCTGCGATCTGGTTCTGCATTTCAAGGCCCTTCACAGAGGCTATATCAAAAGTTAAAAGGAACACTTCATATGATTTGACTGCACTGAGATTTTAACTTATTCAACAATGTAATAGAGAAAAAATCATTTTTGCCTGGTCAAAACATGACCTGATTCACTGACAGCATTGGAACACATCTCTATAAGCCATACAGATGGAGTCATCTTAAAATTATGGGCAAAGCATAAAAAGAAAAGGTAGGGAACAGAAAAAGTTCATTGGCATGTAAAGCTCCTGTCAGAAGGGTTAGGTGAGCACAGAGAGAAGACAAGCTGTATTTACAAATTAACCCCACTGAGGAAACAGTATGAAAGGCATCCCATAAGCTAAGGTAAAATGTGTAACTGCACAATGATCTCATTCTCCTTTCCACTGCCTTGTTGGGATCCTAACCTGTCATGTTATTGCATGGCTCCAGCTATGTCATTACTGCATCTAGCTGAATAGTTTATCCTATATTGAACGTACCAGTGTCTTCATTCTGTGCCTGGTGCATGCAGAAATGTTGTCACCCTCAATGCTGCTATTGTATATGTGGTGGATTGACCCTGGCTGGACGCCAGGTGCCCACCARAGCCACTCTATCACTCCCTGTCCTCAGCTGGATAGGGGAAGAAAAACAGGACAAAAGCCTCGTGGGTGGAGATAAGGACAGGGAGAGATCACTCAGCAATTACCGTCACAGGYAAAACAGACTGGACTCGGGGAGATTAATTTAATTTATTGCTAATCAAATCAGAGTAGGGTAATGAGAAATAAAACCAAATCTTAAAACACTTTCCCCTCACCAATCCCTTCTTCTCGGGCTCARCTTCACTCCCAATCTCTCTACCTCCTCCCCYCAAGCCCTGCAGGAGGATGGGGAATGGGGGTTGCGGTCAGTTCATYACACGTTGTCTCYGCCGCTCCTTCCTCCTCAGGGGGAGGACTCCTCACCCTCTGCCCCTGCTCCAGCRTGGGGTCCCTCCCACAGGAGACAGTCCTCCAAGAACTTCTCCAACATGGGTCCTTCCACGGACTGCAGTTCTTCACGAACTGCTCCAGCGTGGGTCCTTTCCACGGGGTGCAGTCCTTCAGGAACAGACTGCTCCAGCGTGGGTCCCCCACGGGGTGACAAGTCCTGCCAGCAAATCTGCTCCAGCGTGGGCTCCCCTCTCCACGGGGTCACAGGTCCTGCCAGGAGCCTGCTCCAGCGCAGGCTTCCCACGGGGTCACAGCCTTCTTCGGGTGCATCCACCTGCTCCGGCGTGGGGTCCTCCACGGGCTGCAGGTGGATATCTGCTCCACCGTGGACCTCCACAGGCTGCAGGTGGATATCTGCTCCACCATGGACCTCTATGGGCTGCAGGGGGACAGCCTGCCTCACCATGGTCTTCATCAGGGGCTGCAGAGGAATCTCTGCTCCAGCGCCTGGAGCACCTCCTCCCCCTCCTTCTCCACTGACCTTGGTGTCTGCAGAGTTGTTTCTCTCACATATTCTCACTCCTCTCTTCGGCTGCAGTTGCACAGTTTTTTCCTCCCCCTTCCTAAATATGTTATCCCAGAGGCACTACCACCATCGCTGATGGGCTCAGCCTTGGCCAGCAGCAAGTCCGTCTTAGAGMCGGGTGGCATTGGCTCTGTTGGACATGGGGGAATCTTCTAGCAGCTTCTCACAGAAGCCACCCCTGTAGCCCAGCCGCTACCAAAACCTTGCCACACAAACCAAATACAGTATATCAATAGCTCTCAAAAGTGATCTAGAAACAAACAAACAAACAAACAAAACAGACAAAAAGAAAAGAGAAATCCCCTGAAAGTGGAGACACGTCTGTCTGCACAGGCATTGCAGATTTATGTTTATTGAATTCTGAATGACCTCTTTCAGTGATATTCCCCCAAAGTAACGAGGCCATATTCCCMTGAGTCCTGCTCTAGTTAGTGGATGGAGGGAGATTCCTCTGTGAAATGGGGAAAGTTTCAGAGCAGGAGCCTAATTTTGAGCATTGCCCTTTGGAGATGTTGATCTTTCTCCATTGACCACAATTAAACTCAGGCCTGTTCGGCCTCCTGGAGATAAAGCAAACCTTTGTGACGATCTCCTCTTCTCGCCCCTTTGTCTGTCGGGTTTTTTATCTTTCTGTTAATTTCCATGCATCAGACATGCAAATAAAAATCAGGTAGAGAGTACTTGAGTTGTAATGATGACTTTTGCATTGCAAATCATGGCTATACAATGTGGCAAAATCTAGAAGTTTATAACTGCAATTTCAAACCTCCTGACATATCAGTATCTTTTTAGGAAGGAATCTCTTAATTTTGCATGTGAAACACATTCCAGCATAATGCAGAATGCTGCAGTCTTGCTCTATAAATTCCTCCTAGCAAATGCAGTGTTGCCACTAGCAGTCCTTGAGGGATCAAGGGCCTCTCACTTTCAGAAGAATTTTGTAGTAGATATTTGGCAATATTTGCCCTGCTTTGGCTGAGTACATTGTGTTCTGGTCCTTGGAGAGGGAACCTTATCAGAAGTGACTGGCTTCTCGCAGACTGTGCAGCATAATCTGTTTGCTCAAAAGTGCATTAGCAGCCGGGAAACTGAGGGTTTGAGCCCTGGACCGGTTGCTGAGATTTTGGCTTTTGCTGATGATTTTTTCTCATTCCTTAGTGCAAAAACCATTTTCTTTGCTCGAGCTTTAGAGCTCAGGTTAAGTGTCCTGTGTGCATTCTCAACCCTTTCTCTGCTATGTGAAGACAAGTTCTTGGTAGCACCAAGAGTTATGTAACCAGAATTGTAATTTTCTACTCAATATTTAAATTATTAATTTTGATCATTCTTGTAAAACTATCAAAATAATTCTTTATCTTTTATATCAGACAAATACTAGACAACAATATTTTTAATGACTTTCAGGTTATTATCTCAGGTTCATGAAGATATACCTTCTGGTATCACCTTGTTTGCTATAAGTCTATTCTTTCATTGACTCAAGCATTTTGTGTATTCTATCAGTTAACAAAGGCTGGTTCTTGTTCATAAATTATGTAGGTTTATATATTTGGTGCAAATATTCAGTTATTTAATCTGCTGAAATTTGAAAAATATCAATCCATCTTAGTTTCTAGTGAATGAATAATTAAATGTAGACTTGTTTCATACTTAGAGCATGTAAATCATAGAATCTTAAAGTGGATTTGGTTGGAAGGTACCCATGGATGTTATCTGATCTGAACCACTCAAAGTAAGGTCAATTCTGAATTAGAATTATCCTCAAAGGAGGGAAGAAGCAAATTGTTAACTATTTCGCTTTTTCTGGTTTTATGTGCTTGGTTTTTTTTTCCTGAAATGAAAAATGAAACGTGTTCTGTATTTTGCAGATTATTTTTTTCTTAAAGATATAATTTAAATTCACCAGAATTACTTTAAAATGTAAAATTCTTTGTGTTCTAGGACCAAGTCAGTTGTGAAATCAGAATTTAGAATTTCTAATGCTCTTCTACATTTTTAGAGATAATATTTCTTGGATTTTCATATTCAAAAGAAAAAAACTTCTAAAACTAGGCACAAATTAGTCACTCATCTCCATTCCATCTTGAATATGGAAAATGAGCAACAGGATAAGTACATGACATAAACTTGAAAGATTAACAAGTAAAATGTGCAAAGGAAATGTTTATTCTTCAAATTAGCTCATGTCTCTACTAACAACATGGCAAGCAGAAATCTATCAGTTTCTTTAATGCAAGTAACTTGACATTTTGACAGCCAGAGAAGCCACTGATCAATACCTTTTCTGCTTTTAGTACTTTAAAGCTTTTATCTGTAGTTAAAGAACATATTTCTAACTAGAAAACTTAAYGAAGAAGAAATGTTTATCATAACGTTATCTAGGACAGTACCTTGCAATCTGCCTTGAGGAAAACATAGAAAATTACTTCATCTGATAGTGAATTTATAGAATCACAGAATCATAGAATCATAGAATCACTTAGGTTGGAAAAGACCTAAGATCATCAAGTCCAACCGTTAACCTACCACTGTCAAGTCTACCACTAAACCGTGTCCCTAAGCACCACATCTACACGTCTTCTAAATACCTCCAGGGATGGTGACTCCACCACTTCCCTGGGCAGGGAAACAAAGAATGTCAGATAAGTTGCTTCTTACTTTGTCACATCATAYCTCTGTCCTAAACAGAACATGACGAACAAACCCCAGCGCTCCTCTTTATCTACATGTCTAAAAAGAGCTGTACCAAGGTAGCAATAACTCTTTGTTATGGCATCATGTTATTCCTAATATAGAAAGGTCTTACAGGTGGTTATAGGTGGGTCGCCCTTCCATGCTCCTTGCCTCTGTGTAGTAGTGTGCTCATGGTTTTGACTGGACTCCTATTTACTAGTTAGTCACTGTGATCACCAGTATCTCATGGTACACAAATCTGGAAGAGAATGTGGATCCTGAAAGAGTAATGCAAGAAAAATTACAATTTGTCTTGTTAAAAACTTTACTATTTCCTATTTCTGTAGAGGCCAACAGTTCCTAGACAAATTCTGTTTGCACAGTGAGTGGCATCTTCGTAAGAGGTATTTTGGTGCTTTCCTTGGTAAAAGCATTGTGTCCAAGAGATTTTTCTTAAGAGCAGGACCTATGCTGGAAGCAAGATCCAAAGTACTGTGAATTCTCAGGAACTCAGTATTGATCATCTTTTGCTTTTTAGCCATTCTCATTGGACTTGTCAATTTATTTCTGAGGACTATAAACATCCTTGTGGATGATTGACAAAAAAGAGGTGCTACTAATAGCCAGAAGCTTGGATTTGAGACTAAAAACATATTGGGATTCTGTGTTGTATGATAGAAAGGAACATTTAACTTTACTAATAATTAAATACCCATCACAAAATGCAGTGCCTGGACTTCCAAATAGTTTCTTATATCAAGGATGGGAAAGATTTTCTTAGTTGTAAATGGAAGAAAAYTAATTAGTGTTAATTTGTGCACTGCATGTTGATGCAGTCAAACACTGTTAATACCAATTAAACATATTAAAACAAAGTACCATGCTAAATTAAAGATTAGTCTATAAAGAAAACCCTAAACTTTTTAGCTCAGTTCCTGATTGACCTTCTCCGTTTGTCCTAATTTATTCTTACTTTTAACTGGATTTGTAATTATAAAATATCACCTGTAACAATCATAAAGTTATAACACAGGCTGCAGAAGAATTTTCAAACTAAAGGCACAGACTTCTATGTCATCAACACCACAAATTAACAAAATGAGAATAAATAAAAGGTGACATGCTGTCAAAGTATCCAGGTTATCCAGAAGGGCAGCAGCCCTCTTATTAAGAGATGTTCCCTCAGGAGAATAGTCTTTGATTCAGTGATTACATTCAATATACTAAGGTTGGATTATAGCAATCACTAAATAAATGACCATAGTTAGAGATATAATGAGACTAGAGGGCTGAAAATAAGGAGCTGGAATAACAAGGAAAGAAGCTAAGTGAAGTCAAGGCAAAAGGGAACAATATTATAAGTGTGTTTGAAAAGGGATGGCTGCCCTGGCCAAGACTTATAGACATGACTTRCGATTTATGGATATTTTTATTTCTAGAAACTCAACAAAATTATCTTAACAGTTTCACCAATGCATGTTTCACACTTCTAAGACAACAGCTGAAGCTGAACGCCTTAAATCAGATGCAAGTTGCTAGACAAATCCATGTTATTATACAAAATATTTGTGAAGGAGGTTAATGTCCAATTTCCTGCAGCTTAATTTTTTAAATCATTTTTGCGTTGGTGCTATGCTTTGCCACGTACTCTCTAATGTGACTGTCACACTTTATACGGTAACTTATAAATGAATATTGAAATGAGCAACAGGCTAATAAATAAAAAACTTCACAGAAGCTGGCATTTACTTGAATGACAATGGTGTTAATTGGGAGGTCTGGAACTAATCCAGAGCTGAAGAGAAGCAAAATTTCATTACTTTTTCTTTTTCTTCTTTTGTTTTCCTTTCCTTGTCTTTTGAGAGCTGACAGTGTACAGTAGTGACTCATATATCAGAAGGAAGACTTCTGCTCTTTTTAAGTAGGTGAAAAAAAATGATAAGGAAGGTGGTTTGTGAATACAATTAATGTGAACATTGATGAAGCAAACCAGGTGAACGCAAGCATATGTAACTGATTTATAATTGCATTTGAATGCTCTAATCTTTGACTCGACCATTCTACTAAAAATTCTCATACAAGGTCATTGCACTGTCACTGGTGATGAGGATGTCCCAAAGGGAGAAAAATGTCAGGCACTAGACAAACTGTAACCTTTTTTTTTACACCTTCACTACTCYGATGCAAGTCAGGAACAATATTCATTCCGATGTCATCGCTCTGTTTTATGCTCTGTAATTTCACCCCTACAATGTCACCACTGTTGGTTTATGTTTCTTGAATTTGTCAAAGATGAGGCTACAGCTACTGAAGCAAAGCTGAAACTGCATCTCTCTCCAGCACACATAATCTCCTCTGCTGCTGGGGGAAAAAAAATAAATCTCGTACATGGGAGATTTTTGTTTTCTGTTTCTTGTTTTTTGGTTTTGCTCTGTGGGCTTTCCATGTCTCGGTTAAAGTTGTGGTCATGTTCTTACATCTTTAATCCTTTCTTCCTCCATGGAAATGGATTGCATTTTTTTTTCACTTAATAAGGATTTACTTTATTTTATTCAATGAGAGAGATGTATTCCTTTGCAGAAGAACAATGCAGAATATGTGGCATTACCGTAATCCTCTAATTTCGCCTTTGTATTCTATGATCTAGGGCATTACTGAAGGAATCTGATGCATATCATCTTTATTCTTAAAAGTCCACAGGAGACATGGGGGGAGCAATAGGGGGATGAAGGACAATGCAAAAATGGGTTCAGATTTGCTTTTTACCTTACAGAGATTACTTGGGGCCAGGGAAATGTGGAAAGAAATCTGTTGATTACTTTACGGTAATCCTCAAGATGAACCTCCAGGGACACAGAGATTTCCAGTGCAGAATATATGAACTTTGGGCGATGAGCAGTGAGGGAGGATGAAGGACACTGGGGAGGTACCATGGCACAGTGAGGAATGGGAGCGATGTCTACTAGCTGATGCTTTCACTGGGGAAAGGAACTATATTTCTCCCCTTTGCTCTGACAATTCAGAAAAATCCAATGAACTCTTTAGGTGATACAAGCCAAAGTGAAGGGACATATTTTGAAGTCTTTCACTGTGGAAACCACAACTAATTTTTTCCATCAGATCTACATATAAATTCCTTGCAGTCAGCCCCCAAGGCAGAAGGAAATCTGAGAAGAGGCTGCACAATCCCCTCTGCTGGCTTCTCCTTCTAACCACTGATTTATCTTTCTTTTCAATATACAACACTCATCTTACATTGCTTAAATTGCCATCTACCCTTAGAATGGGGAGACAGTTTTATATAGCACCGTTCTGAACTCGGAGCATCTCTCAAAATACTTCAGAAAGTAATGAGGTTAAATGGTGACCATGCTGTGATCCTGAGTACAATGAATGCATACAGCAGCGGAGCAGTAAAGACGACACATGTGTTTCTGTAAATGTGGTGACTAGTTTAAATTCTGTGCTGAATGGTCAAAGCATTACAATACCTGTGCTTGAAAAGGAGACAGACTTGACCTTCTTTGCAGACAATCTTGCCCTTTTGTGAGAAGCATGAACTTCTGTACTGGGAAAAAGATAGTAAAAAATTACCCTGTTATTGCAATCTGTGCTCGTAGATTACTTGTAGTTAGAATGACTAATAGCAGGATGCTGAGTGACTATATGTCATAGTCTTGGTGAGATGTGTCTATTTTATGGTCTTGCTTTTAGTGCATTTCCCAAAAATATCGTAGGCAGAATAATTGAATTTGGTTAATCTCAATGAGCCAGAAACACATCTTTTGCTGTTTATTTTCTTCATTCCTTAAGCATAGTCATGTGAAACAGCATGGGAGAGGTCTAGGAAGAAGTGCATGTATCCCATTTTGCTTTGCACGTTCAAGCCATTCGACGCTGGAGCAAATTATCCAACCCACCCTCCCCTGTGGCCTTGCAAAAGAGCTGAGACGGGCTTGTAAAATAACAGTACAGTTTGTGTTTGTGTGTGGGGTGATCAAAATAAATAGATTTTTTTTTCTTCTTGGATGATTTTGTGTTGAAAAATGTCAGATCTAATATGAAATTCTGATCTATGTGACACTCACATAAACTTGAGGTTATTCCAGAGAAACCATTAAGCTTTACACAGAGTCTTCTGAGATCATAATTTGGCAGGTATTCAGTTATTTTTTTTTTTCCTACTCCAAAATTCATGCAATGAATTTCATTGACTTAYACAAGATATCTTGGAATTTCTCCTTCAACATAAAATAGATACTCATAGATATTTTTAGTGGTAGACTGGTATGGGAAAGCAAGCTCTTAATCAGTTGCTTATGGCCCCCATACCAGATGATGCTTACTAGCAGAGAGCTGAATGGGAGAGGTGCCAAAAGGCTTAATGTAATCTGGGCTATCCTGCTTTACACAGGCAGACCCCACACTAGCTATGCTTTCCCTACATAACATTTTTCCCCCAAATTTTTTTACAGCAACTGGTTGCAATCACGGAAAGTAAATTTATGTCTATATGAGATGATGCCAACCACAAAAGTGGCTATAGCAAACAAGGAGATAAACGGCAAGGATGCACTAGGTCCAGTGCCAGGTGCGCTGGGTAATGTTCAGGCATAAAGTGGCACTAGATGRCCAATGAGTCTGAGACATTGGACTTACTTATTCATGCACACTTACATGTGCATGCATGATTTCCCTCTCTGGGCCTGGATTTTAATATTTAAAATCTGGCAACCATGCTGAGCAGTTTCATTTATTGATTATTCTACTTGTTTCCATCTGGAAGAGACCCAGGGGGGTAGACAGGCTGAAAAAGGCCTGTTAATAGAAAGCGGAAAAAAATTGTTGATAATTTTCCATCAAGAAAAGTTTGCGTTGAAAATCTATTTTCACTTTGTTTTTGTTAGAAAACCAAATATTTAGTTGCTTTTGATTTTTGTCATGTGAATAAACATGCTGGAAAATAAAAAGAGGTTTAAATATTRCATTGTTTCTAACAGGTCTAATAACTTGCTCAAAAAGAACAGGAAACTTACTGTGAAAAAAAAAAAAGAAAAAAAGAAAAWAATTTTGTTAACATTGCTTTTYTATGGAAAAAAATTTCCACAGAAATAACATGGGATTTTAGACAGGAAGTTTGCTGACTTATGAATAGAAACACAGATTGTTCCTTATAATTCCAAAAGATATGGAATTGGTCTGTCTCTACCTTTCCTGTTCTTGTGCTCTCTTTTTCTTTTTCATCTCTTTTTCTTCCTCTTTGTCCCTTTCTCTCCTTGATTGTTTTATATCTGGGGGAAAAAAAAAAAAAAAAAAACCAAGGAAAAAAAAAAGAAAAAAGAAAAAAAAGGAAAAAGAAAGAAAAAAGAAAGTAAAACTGTTGTGAGGGAACCTCAAAGGACTTAAATATTTTAATTTGTAAAATAAAGCTGCAAATATTTTTCCTCTTTCTTCTGTGATATTCCTGTCAACATTCAGCATCTTGAAAAAGCAGAATCTTGCTGGTTTGTTTGCAGATTACATCTGTTTTCCTCCCATTTGGCCCAGAGGCCAAGTCCTTTATGTATACCTTGTTGGATGGAGTAGCCCAACTCCACTGAAAACAATGACTTCTGTTTAATGTGCAAAAATTTAGMCAGTAAATCAGAAAATATAGCAATCTCTTATATATTAAGCAATGTGTTAGCCTGATATTAATATATATTTTTAGTCTTATTTTTGTTGATCTTTGGTTATGCAGTCCTTTCRTGGGAACAGTACGAATCCAACTGACCAATAAGATTTCATTTTTTTCCTTGAACTCCTCTTCCTGTCTCTAATCATCTGTCTACTGGTTTTAGCTCTGAATTAGCTTTAAATTCTTTCATTTACTTAACACTATTTACATAGCTTTTCCTAGCAGTTCAAATAAAGAAGACAGGTGGCAGTCTCTCCAGAATTTACACTTCTTGTTTTTCAGCCATTCCTGCTGTTCTTGTGATAACAGATTTGYGGATAATCCATATTAGAGAGTCAGTTATTTGCAATGTGGAAAGTGAAGAAAAAAAACCAGACCATACATAAACCTTGAAACTAAATAGCAAAATGCTGGCTTTTGGTGTATACCTACTACCACTAACATGACCATTGTGAAATCTCTGTTGGCATCCCAGTGTGTCGTAAAATTATTACTTAAAATTATGCAACAGTATGTATGAGAGACAGGAAAATATGAAGGACAATTCATGTTTTCTGTCTTCTTGCTGAGCATACATTTAATGTTTCAGCATTCAACTCTACTTGAAGCAGGTGGCTGACTTTTTTGGTATTACCATTTTTATGCCATCRTTATTATTTTGGGCAATATACTATCATCGAACCTGTTTCACAAGAATGTGAGCAGTATTGTGATAACCGAAGTCTATTTCGTGTCATTCAGGAATGCAGATCAGCTCTGGAATGGACTGTCTAAATGTTTATAGATTTARCTGAAAACTATAAAAGAAGTTGCCAGATAAATCTTTTAAAAGTCTGTTTTCATTTATTTACAACATAAGCAAACTTTAATTAGTGGGACTATTTTTCTGTTTCTGAAAAAAAAAAAGACATCAAAAACTGACAAAGAACGTGTACTCCTATAGACATTTTCAATCCAAGTTGTTCAGTAATTTTCTGGAAAGGGGTTTGAAACACAAAATAATTCTCTTACTTTTGCAAATAGCAGTGACCTTATCCTGAGAAATAAAGGCAGCATTTGAAATCCAGAGCTACCATTGGTAACTGAATATCTGATGAAATTTGATTAAACAGGAAACCACTGAAAAAACTTGTAGCACCRTAGTGTTAGGCAGAGGCTTAGGGTCAGACCAACTGTCTTACTTTGGGATATAACCTTTCAAAAGCCCTGCTCTRTCTCATCATTGAGTTTATTTCCATATTCACTGACAGATTTCCATTATAATAGATCTGAGCTGGACATTGGCCATGGGATGGAGGGGAGGGAGAATGYTCCCAAGGTCAATGTTGTGTCTAGACTTCACTTGGAGATGAAGTTCAGAGGCACTGAGCCCTCTCACATTGCTAAATCATAAATTTTTTGCAGCCTGATTGTGAAGATTTTGGAATTGTCACAGTTTAGATAACACAGGAGGAAATCTCACAAAAGCRTTATCGAAGATGAGTTTATTTCCCCACCCTCCTTTTGGAGCTGGGCTCCATATCTTTTCCTCATTAGTATTTTTACTTTGATACATTATTTTTTTTAAATGCTAATTTTCTAGAATGAAAGGGATCGCATCATATTTCAAAGCATTTACTGTGACATTAAACCTTTGAACTACTATTAAAGAAATTATTTCCCTAAGGCTATAAGTCTGAAAGGTTATTAAAAATTTAATTTTAAAGATGGCACCCAGGCTAAAAAATAATAATATATAAACACCACTTAAAACCTTGATTGCCTAATCTTATAAATCCCATTGATACTTACTTTTAAATAAAGTAGAAATTCCTATTAAAAAATACAGAAGCTTAATTTTCATAGCAGGATTTCAGAAGAAGCACAGAGATGCTAGCTCCAGGATCTTTTATGTTGGTTGAAGCTGCACATTTGTTGTGTCTGTGGCTGCTACATGGAGTGAGTTTTAAAATTCARTTCTTTTAAAACAGTTGTAAAGAAAGTGTACTTCACCTTTAGGGCATGAACCTACATAGGAGGCCATGAGTGGAAATAGCTGAATAGTTGTGAAAAGGTGATTTAGGTGTTTAGGTTACATGATCCCAGGCCTAACCTGATTGAGATACTCATGTTAGGAGTATAGTCTCCCTTGTCTTGCCTCCAGAGATCAACATTTCAATCACTATCTGAAGGATTTTCCTGCTCTCCCTGACTTTAGAAGAAAGCCTAAAACAGGCTCCTAGCTTCTAGACTGCTAAGCCGATGGAGTATTTCAAGTATGTGTGACAAATTTCTGTCCTCTAAAACCATACTACCGTGCTACCAGGGCTTTTCAGTAATGTTCCAAATCATATYCTTAACGCCTTCTCTCTTTTCAGCCATTTATTTTTATGGATGTCCCCTTTGGTTTATGGCCTCTCTTTTAGTGTGACTTTCAGGATTTTTTCCTTCTTGTCCCTGCTGTCATTTAGGAACCTTGTACTTTACTATGTTTTAGGGCATTATTCCCAAAGCCCTTCCCAAAGCCTTCAGTCATCCTTGCTCCTCTTCATTTCTTAATGTACCACTTGTCAGATGCCTTTTCAAAAAACAAGTGTTGACCTTTCCCAAAAGCAATGTCCTCAGACACCCTGAATGTGAGGTATGTCTCTTCACTTCTCTCTTTCGCTCCCTCTTTCTTCCTAACCATTTTTCCTATAAAGCTAGTATTAACGGTGTGCTATRCTGTGTGTTAAGCAGTGGCATATTCTTTTAATGCTGTAGAGTTTTCTCCGGAGAATATGGGCAAACTTCAAGGGTCCTGGCTCTGGACTGTGACTCTGTTGGGTGGATGTGCCCTTGTGGCCCTCCAAGAGGCAGCTGGAGCTTAGGTCGTCCAAAAGATGACTTTTGAGAGTACCACAAAGTTCCTGCTTGTGAACTTATTCCTGTCTTTATTAACAATCTGAATGATGCAAAAGCCTGCACCAAGCTGGAGGGAGCAACCAATGTGCTGGAGGGGTGCCATCCAGAGGAACCTCAACAGGCTGGCARAAACCTCACGAAATTCAGCAAAGGCAAATGCAGAGTCATGCACCTGAGACTGAATAACCCCATACACCCATACAAGTTAGGAACTGACTGGAGAAAACACGGCTTTGTAGAAGAGGACTGGACAGTTGCAGTGGAGAATCCACCAGCCATCAGTGTGTCCTCACAGCAGTGAAGACCAACAAAACCATGGGCTGCATTAGTAAGAGCATATCCAGTAGGGTAGGGGAGGTGGCTGTTTCCTACTATTCAGCACTTGTGAGAGGACATCTCACAAAGTATGTCCAGTTTGGGAATTTTCAGTACAGTGAAAACATTGGATCAAGTGACCTCCAAAGTCCCTTTCCAACCTAAATTACTCCCTGATTCTATGATTCCACTTCATCTCCATCCTACCACGGTGTACCAAGAGATACAGYACTGAAGGTGCTCATGGATCTATCAGTCATGAAACACATAAACGCCTCTTTCAAGAGATAGGAGTGGTCCCTGAGAGTAATGATTCTTTGTGAATTTTGAAACCCTGTCATTTCAAGTCTTAAATTACTTTTATGAACAATATCATGATTGAGGCTGTGTAGATTCTACTTCATGTTGTAAAATTATGCTCCAGGAACTGAAGTTCCTTTAAAAGAGTTTTCTGCACTGAAAGTCAATGAGATAACCTTAAAAACAATGAGCGAGCATAACTTTAGAGTCAGCATCTTGATGCTTCAAACCAGCATAAAACAATAGATTTGGAAGGCACTAAAATATTTTCTGGGATACTGTCTCCATGGAGAAAAGTTTGAGAACTGACATCATAACTACTGGAAGCCATCATATATCCATGCAGTGAATAGTTTCTTCCCAAAACCTTGGTCCTGAGTACTGTCTTTATCCTATTTGTCTTTCCATCATAGAGGTTAATCCCTCTGATAATTATTTACACTGCAGACAGCTGCAGCTGGGCCAGATGCTTCAACCTTCTTGCATCATCCACAGAGACACTGCGATGAATCATGTCTTGATGTCCCTGTTTCTTTTATTTAGCCTAAGAAGATGCCGGATGACCAGTTCAGAGATAGAGATCTACCTTAGAACAGATGATAACTTTGTCACAAAATCTCATATAATTTTTTCYCCCCCTAAACTTTCATGTTGAGTTTGGGAGCACTCAGGACATCAGTCAAACCACCCTGTTTATATAGACTAGTAAAGCTAAGGCTGGGAAGGACCCTCACAAATATCTGGATCTAATCCTTTCACGAATATGCCTAAGTGTCTTACCCAAGCTCTTCTGAAGTAAGCCTGTACGTTTATTTGAGGTAGATTACATCTTTTTGAAAGATATCCTGGCATTGACATTATTAAACAGGGAGTCCCAGGTACCATTTACTCTTGTTAGAAAATGTGCACCCCGTCTCTCATATGGGTGTGTTTAACTTCAGTTTCCAACTGGTAGATTTTACCAATATTTTTTTTTCCTCTAGAATTAAAGAATAGTCAGCTGTCAGAAATCTCTTCACTGTACACATATTTGTTAGCAGATCACAGACTACTAGATAGATGGAGTTTAATTATTAAATAGACAGAGGTTTTTAGTTACTCATTATAAGGTGTGTCCATCAGTCCATGGGGGAATGGTGTGTGTTTTGCTGCTTTGTGTTTTTCTTTTTTCTCTCAACCTTTTCAAATGTTTAGCTTTCTCTTTCAAGTATACATGGCAGAATTTAACAGATTGTCTATCACGGTCTACAATTTTTTCTGAAGTCTAGTGATCTTTTGAAGTCACTTAGATAKGAGAATGCTGGGATCTTGCTTAGCTTGAGAATGTGGCTAATATTAATTGTTCATATTTTCATATGCCTCAGAAATGCACTACATAGAAATAAGCCCCACTTGCCAAGCTTTAATTACTTACTTAATCTACCAATTTTACCAACAGTTATTTTATATTTTATTACACATAATTTCTAAATTTATAGAATAACACTAAGMTGAGACAAAACCTCTGAGATATCCCACTTAAAGCACTCTCACTGGCTGATGGTTCTCCATTTTAGGTGACATTCTGAAATCTAATGATGTGTTCCACTTGATTTTCTGTTTTGTCATTTATATTATTTTATTTCATATTAAGCTTTATTTGAACATCATTTGAGATTCTACCCAGCATTTCTGTATAAACCAAACTTTTGATCTCATAAAAACCAATAATATTTTGTGACAGTATGTAACATCCATAAAACCATTTGTATGGCTTTGATTTCATTATCAGTATGAGCTCTTGTGGTTGGCATCCCACATTGTTTTATATGATTGTGCTTGAGATTGAATTGAAACTAAATGGCCTAATTAATCCTTATTTATCTTTTCTTAGATACCGCCACAATACCAGTGTATTTCTGGTCCTCTCAGATCTTTCAGTATTTTTCCACTACCTGTTAAAAATCAGCAGTACAGATTCAGAGAGTTCCGTTTGTCACAAATTTTATGATTGTTAAATTGAGATATTTGGATTGCTTAATTTAAAAATGTTTAGCAGTTTCTATTTAATAGCTACCCTGATTACTAGTGGAGAAGAAATATTTCTATTTCAATAAGAAACAAACACTCTGCTCCTCTTTAAGGCAGCATTTAAAAATCATGTTGACAGACATGTTTTTTCCTTAGAATTTTTTTTTATTACTCACTCTGAAATGTGTGTGAAAGTTTGAACATTTTCTGTAGGAAGCRTAAATGAACATCTGATTCATTCTCTATCATCTACTGTACCTGTTTTAATTAATGTCATTTAGATTAAAATGATTAAAAAACTAGAATTTGATAATGAAAACTGATTTGGAGTTTACAGAGGCCAATGGAAACACTCTTGTTGGTGTGTGTGGACTCCAGAAAAAGAAAAAATATCTCTACATATATGGCATAGGGGGGTTTACAAGATCTGTGGAATGATCAGCACTAGTTTGAGGTGTAGCAACAAGTGAAAAGATAGAAATAATGTGCAGAGCAGTAGAACTGTAATCTCTGAGAAACAACTCTAATTATGTGGAATTTTAATATCCTGTGAAGTGTAATTTGGTGAGAGGGAAATTACCTGCAATGCCTCATCTGCTGCTGAATACTCTGCCATATTGTTTATTCGGACATCTAGGAGAGGTAAAGGAGAAAAGATGGGTGACATCTGAACTTTATCTATACAAGCAAAATAGTTTCCTTATCTTCTTTTCTAATCTGTAATCTATGCTTTAAATAGAAATGAAATTACTTCATGGTAGCAGCGGTACAGAGAAAGATATCATCTATTTTATTAACTGAAGCACTGCAGTTCATTACCGAGATCCTTATCTTTTTTTTTTAATTAAACCTAATGACATATATGGCCACTGGTAGTGCTAACAGTTTTATATCCTGAAGCCTAAACAGATAATCCCAGGGATTAGATAGCTAGCTAAAGAATTGAGCCTTTGCTTGCAGGATTTGGGAGCAATCAGCTGCTGTAAAAGAAGGTCTTCTGCAAAGGAGCTGCATTGAGAGCTAAACTCCATACCAGGAGTCCCCACTTCTGCAGCAGAGGGGTGACCTCCAGACTTCAGTTTCTATTTTATCACGAAGACAAAGCTTCTATACAAATTTAAGTAGGTAATTTAGGAAATTTTGCCCCAGTATAATGCCATCTTGCTGAGTCTGCAGAGAGCTTGGAATATTATTTCCTGCAGGTATGAATACTGGAGAGATCATTTCAGAAGTAATGGGAGGGAAAGAGGATATTTAACAGTCTTCCAACACATCTCTATTGACTGCTGTAATATCCAGGCTACCAGCATTGTCATTTCCTTCCTTCTTCAAACCTTCTACTGCTCCTCTGGGGAAGAGCTTAACCCAGTGTTAACTAAAATGAGGACACCTTCACCCCTTTCCAAACTTCACTCTCAGTTACGTTACCAAGTTCTTCTGGGTATCCCAACACTATACTGGTGAGTGCAGGGCAGAGACCCCTGAGTTAGCATTGCTCTTACCCAACTCATCCACTCACTGCCCTTCATACTGTGTGGAAGGTGCACCAGGTCTGGAAGGTGCATTTTTGTGTCATTAAGCTAATTGTTCTAGTGGCTCATTCTCTTCCTTTCTAGCATTAGAGGACACAGAGCCAGTTTTGGCGTCCCAGCCTCCACAGGGCACTTATGCTCTTTCTGTGTTTGGGGAGTCACCTAACCTCAGGATCACTGGGACTTTTTCATGTTAAAATTTTATATCAAAATTACATTAAATCTATTTTTTCTCTATGGAAACACACTTACATGAAATTGTCCCAACTCCAAGCATCCACTGTTTGCACACACTGTGGGTATTTTGATTGAAACCTCCTAGAAAAACATTTTTAGCAATAAAATGGATGTTTGTTTGTAGTTTCCAGCATTTTTTCCAGGAGTGTTTTCTTGCCAGCCTCCCTTAAAACTCTCTTATCCATTCATCAATGACTATATTTAAATTCCAGCTCTGCTGAGGTCTTGCAAACTAGTTAATGTTTGTTTCAGCTGTTCAAGATCCCATGATGGGAATTATTGTACAGCATTGCCTATTAGACATTGTTTAAGAGATGTGGGACTGAGAAAATAAAAATGCAATTGGAATACCTGGTGACTTGTACACACCAGGAAAACTATTAGCCTGTGAAATCTTCCTTCCGGGGAATTCTTATTGTTGCAAAATATTTCAAACTAGACTGAACAGTGTTTGAAACGATCCCTCGCTGGAAACGGGATGATTTGTACGATGAAATACATCGTTAGCAAATAAGACTGGGAAGTGGCACCTCCTAACAGATGTGTCTATGGGTTTGTACTGCTGACCGGGGTTAAAGTACAACAGGGTTAAACTAGCAGAAGGCATGGGTGAAGCTTCACTGCTGGCTCCCCATGCCTCCAATAAAAACACCATGAAAAGACCATAGGCATGTCCACAGCCTCTCTATTTTAAAATGCCTGGACCTCTCTGCCCACAGCCAGAGTAGAGAGAGAAGAGAAGGTTTATATCTGCATTTTTTTCAGCATTCTGGTGGCACAGTAATGGCATTGAGGCTTCTAGTATTAATCCTGAAAGAAAAGCATTTTTACAGATTGTTTATTTTCTCATACATGCATTTGAAAGCATCCTTAGGATGGTGTTGATTTCCTACGGGGACAGAAACTTTGGCTATGAAACACAGCAATCTTGCTACCTCCTCATTAAGATTGACAACCATCAACTTATACCCCTATCAATCATGAGATTATTCTTGGAACCTTGTGACATTTGATCCTTCTGCTCTTTTTCAKAAAAAAAAAATGTTTTTGACGTAGATTGGGAACTGATTGATTTTTCTTTCTTTCTTTGTTGTTCTTTCTCCTTTTCTCCCACTCCTTCTCCTAAGGTAGATAAAATGGCTTTAATGGATCTGGGGTTTCACAGTGTATCAGCARAACAATCCCAAGTAAGGTCAGAACTTAGAAATGGAGACAAAATATCTAGATCGAAACATCTCAAATACGGGAAAAGCAAAAAGGATCACAGATGGCAATAGGAGGAGCTTCCCAAAGCTGCTTTCAAAACCTTGTCCCTTCATTATTAAACTGATATGGGCCGGTTTTCACATTAGAGAGATTAACTGAGTGAATCTTAACCTGTTTCCGGATAAATGAAAGACAAGAAAAAAAAGGGTATTTGCACAAATCAATCATAGAGGTTATTTAAATGTTAAATTGCAGAAGAAACCATATTGTAGATGAAAGCAAGGTAACTTTCAGTTTTCTCTCCACAAAGACTGCCAGCGAGCAATGCCAGCGTGCTCCMGCAGTGCAGTGCGCAGGTTTGTCTAAACAGTGGAACTCTGTCCACTCCCTGTGCTGCGAGTGATGGAGCAGCTCAACAGACGGTGATACCTCCGAACCCCTGGATCATTCCCAGGCCCCCCTGGATTCAAACCAGATACACCATGCCCAGGATTTCTACAATTTTCAAAAGGAGCATGCAAACAGWTTAAAGAGTTTGAAGATGCCATATGGTTCACATTTTCTTGTTTTTCAAGTGGGAAAACTCCGATACGTCTTTAAAAACTCAGATTTTTCTGATTACTCTTAGGGAAGCAGCATGACTTTCCCAAKATTGAAGAGGCGAATTTAAACAAAATATCCTATAAGCTGTCCACACAACTTATCAGTTGTCCAGCTGGCAGGGTTTTAGTAAAGCAGGGTTACCACAATGTGTACTTTCAGGTACAGGGACAAAAGGACTTTCAGTATCTAAGGAGGGTGAAAACTGAAAGAAAGCATTAACTTGGGCCCCTCTGGTTTTCCATCTCCACAGCTTCATGCTAATCTTGTAGCCAACTTGTCCATTTGGAATATTTGAATTGTAAATTGGTTTTTGGTTTTCACCCAATATTAGATGAGAAATCATATGTCCAAGTTTCAAATTAACTCCTGAAACAAACCTACCTTTCTCCRTCCTGTCTATGGCCACTGAAAATTTGTCAGAGATAAACTGTGATCAAAACCCTTGGGATCTCTGCACTAAAAATGTATGGAAAAATATTCTTCTTTAAGGGTGTATATTTATACATACTGCTCTGTTGCCTATATTAAAACTTCTCATTAAGTAGGCAGAAGCAATCAGGCTCTTGAGAGACCTAGCTGATTAAGAGTTTTATCATTTATATACCATAATTATATGTAAGATATCATGTCAGGGTTTACCTTGAACATAGAAGAAGGATCATGATTTTGTAAATGGGTAATAAGGCAATAAGCCCTGTAATGTGTGGATTTGTTAGATTAGAAATGTGCATAGAGTGCGTAATAAGGATGTTTTAGCATCAAGTATTCTTATAAGATGGCTATGAAATCAAACTGTGCTGACACCAAACATTTTTAGATACTTGCAAGGCCAACTCTGATAATGATACTTTGGTGACCCTCAAACCCTTGTTAATGTTGATGTGACGTAAATGTAATGCTTAGCCAGTAGAATATTATATTCTAACATATTCTGTATATATATCCATAAATGCATATGTATGTTTTGAAATTGTTTTCCTAACAACATGTTTCTGCCAACCGAAGGCATTTTGAGCATAAGATATTGTTCAAGGTTTTGCTTTGTTCAAGGAATGTTTGCCTGACTTTAGCAAAAAGGAGGGTGAAGCTTTACATCTTATTTATGTTTACTATGCAAGTATGCAACATCTTGTATAGTTTCTACCACAAATTCCATGTGGTGTTTAGAAGGGCAAATCCAAGAAGGGTGTTCCACAAATGTACTTTTATCAACAGCTGATTTAGGGCATTTCTGCTTGTCATTAATATTTCCTTTTAGACAAATGTTGCCTCTAATTTTGCATATTCTTTTCCATATTTCATTGTTGCATCAGTTCTTTTTCAATCCGTAACAGTTTATCACTGTTGCTGTTTCCAAATGTAGACATCCGATTCTTTAATTTCCTTCTGGATGTTAATCCTTTAAGTTTAATATTTCCAGCATTTTTTTCCCCAGCGATCAGACCAGAGTTCTTTCTGCTTCATTTCAGGGKTTTTTTTATTTATTTTGAATGTAATGAGAAGGTTCTTTTCTAACCACTTCGTCCCAGAAATTGCAGATATTAAAATGCTCCAGATAACATGACTCAATATAATAGTGAGAACTAATGACACTTACTTTTTTGGGCCATTGTTTTGCCCTTTCCCCAAACTTTTTTTCTGCCAAGACTTTTGGCTTGTGTTTTAAATCCTGTGTTCTACCTGCACTTTCTTTCTTTGAGCCCAGATAGTCTGCTTGAGATCTTCAGGACATTCCTGTGTCCTTCTGTTGTGTTATGCATATGAGGTGAATATGTCTCTATGATAGTAAATCAATCAGGTGTCTGAAGTTAGATGGGATTAATCCAGTCCCAAAAGCTCACCCTAAATGAGAAGCTAGGAATAGGAACTGTATTGAAATGAAACTTTGAATCTGTTTCTGACCAGAGCACTGAGACACATACTATTAATAAACCACATTATAGACACGAGTAATGCTTACAGAAATTACAAACACCTCAAAATTGTTGTCTACTTATTATATTCGCTGAGAAAATCCACCAAGGTATTTGCACCTGAGCGCTAATTCCGATGAACAGATGAACAAGGGGAAAGGCTGCTTCATCTTACAATATTGCTGCAGTTCAACATTTTCAACATGTCAGCTTGTTATAGCTTAAATATGATTTCTGTTCCAAATCTAGCCAAATAGGTATTGTTAATGCAAACATTAAAACACCAAAATTAAGGCAGGCTGCTTTGTGTTGAGTAAAACTTTTGATTTGACTGAAAATGGAAAATACAGTGAATTAATCCCAAATAGATTATTTTTATTTGTCATTGGTTCAGTTAGAGGATGAAAAAAATAGTATGAAGTAAAATCACTTTTAAGCAATATTCAAGCTAGAAGACAACTATCTTGTATTTGCTGTAAGAAAACCTGGACTATACTTACCATAATTATATTTATCTGAGAAAATCATAAGTTCTMAGAAACCTATCTATAGCTTGTCACAGCATGACAAATGACCTCAAAGAAAGTTAACAGCAACAAATTTATGTTGAAGAAGGAGTTTGAACTTTCATCCTATCTGGAACTGAAGGCTTGCAAGAGATCTGCTGTTGTCCTTGATTATTAATTGTATATCTTCGAAGCTGTCCAATGGTATCCTCAGCAGGCCTGCAAAGTATTTTTTTTCTGTCTATGAAGCTTTATTGCATATTCCTCCATATTCTTTGTCAAATTCTCCTGTCTGCACTGTCATTGGGTTTCTGTGGTCAACTGTCACAGGGATCTGTCATAGAGCTTAGGGCCACCAGAAGAATCCAAGATCAATGAGAAAATTCTTTTGTTTTACTTTGGATACCATAATCCATATTGGTCTCCTGCCAAAGAAAGAAAATGCTCTAACTTTTCTCTTTCCACCTGGCAACAACATTGCATAGTTTTATACCCTGGAAAATATCCGTGGAAAAAAGAAATCTATAATTTCCATGTCTGATGGCAAGGAATAGCCCCAACTTTCATATTTTGTAACAATTCTAGCTGCATATACTGAGTTAGTTATCACCTCCTGCTGTGTCTAAGAATGATGAGACTAGATTACACCTGTCTGCCCCCCAAATAATCTGTCACTCGCCAACAAGGTTAGTTTCCCAGAAAGACATAGGTAGTTCCAGATTTGGCAGGTGTTGGATACTCAGTTCCCTGGCAGTGTTTCAGCTTTTTCTGAAGAGATTGCTGTGATAACTGCACCATGAGTTTTTGTATGCTTCCAGGATTCTTTTCCCWATGTTAACTTACATATTATGCTCATTAAAGTTTGTAACAGCTCCCTCAAAAGGTCCCATAGCTAAACCAATATCCTTCTCCTGCTGCCCTTGACTTTAGCCAAGGCAAATCTCCTTTTGGCTGTGCTGTCATATAGAATTGAGCTAAAATAACTAAAGCACTAATTTCAATTGGTAATCAAAGGTATTAGTTCCCAGATAAATTCAGAGTATGACATATTAGCATCTGTCTTTAATAATCAAGTTCTATTACCAAGGGAGTTTCAAATAATGGAAAGTTTAGTCTCCTTCAATTTGTGTCTAGTTTTGTGACACATTAGTACAATTGATGTTTTAGCAGCTTGTCACTAGAGTAACGAATTCACAAATTAAACTTGCTTCGTTTCATGAAATTTTATAAAATTATTATTTTTAGCATATTGTCTCTTCCCTGTCCTATTTCTTCACTATTTATCAGTGGACACCTGTCAGGTTAGGTATCCTAAAGATGAGACTTCTGCTGCAATTTGCTTTCTCGTGTTTGCACAATATGTTCAGACCCTGGTCAAAGTCTGTTGACATGAAGAGGAAGGTTTYAGCTGAATCAGTGGATGTTAGATCAGTCTGTCGAGGTTCTGACTATACATACATGTTCTGCTCTTCAAGCAAGTTCATGCATGGCTGGCTTTACACACAGAAGACAGCTGCTTACAGCTTCAGACTGCCAGAGAAGTGGCCCATGCATAAGTGGACATTGCCTGATTGCCTGCATTCTCAATCCATCCCTTTTGTGCCTTGTCCTCCTCCTCTTCCTCTGCACTGGTGGGACAGAAAAAGAGGAGTGAAGCACAGGCAACAGCATGCTGCTATTGAACAGGGCAATAGTCTCCTGGGTCTGGTCCAYAAGAGCTGGGGCCGAGGAGGCAATGAGGAGGTAACCGGCTCCCAGCACTCAGCTGTGAACTTTGGCACAATCCAACTCCACGGCTTCATCATCACATTTCCTTCTGATCTCAGGAAGGGAAAGAGGGCTCCCTCATTCGTGGGAAGCAGATGGAAACTGAGATCTTCCTTGGAAATCTGTTTTGTASTGGGATGGCAACATTCAACTGAGATGTTGTCAGATGACTCTGGTATCTATATATCCATGCCTATGTCTACATATCTATGYATATCTATATCTATMTATCTATCTATCTATATCGATCTGTATGCATATTGATACACATAAAAATCCCTAGGAGTCTTAAATAGTTTGAATTAACTGTAGCCTTTTTAGAAGGGAGCAACACGCCGCATACTATCTTTGCTGAAATTGTATTTCTCATTTGGCTTTTAGCTTTGTTTAGTTGCACAGAGTTCCTRCCCCAAGCAACACATTATCTAGTCTCAGAGTGAGAACAGTCCTATTTTGTCTCTGTCTAAGCTGGCCAACGTGTGTCTTCCTGCTAGTTTTTTAATGGAATGACTTTTTTATTTTAAATGATGGTTCTTCTTGKTTTTTTTAAACCCTTGATGTTCCTTAAATTCTTAGCAGTCCAAATATAATGGTCTCTCAYTCATTTTCTCCTCTCAGCCACTGTTCGTCTTGGATCAGGCTTGAAGGTTTCCTAAAAAAACCAGTGTTTGATGCTCAAGGAAAAATTGTCCAACTGTCTGGAGAGAGAAAGCATGTTGATCTCTTGCAATRTAAGTAGGAAAAAGTTGTGGGTTTTTTTCAGTAGTTCAAAGACTTCTGCTTCTACTTTGGGGCCCCATCATCGTTTACATGCAGTAAACACAAGTTCCAGTTGCTTCTTTGCCTATAACTTTTGCCTCTCACAGGGAATGCTAGCTTATTTCCTACCTTAGCAGGCAGCTTTGCTATTTATTTTTGGAATAATGGAACGGGGGCAGCATCTCTCACAGCTGTCATAATTGATTTTTCTTCCATCACCAAACAATCGTTCATTAGCACTAAATAATAGCATTCCAGATGATCCATTACTATTTCTGTCATTTTGAAAAATAGCTGACATACAGGCGGTCTAGTTGGGCTTGCCCACCAACCACATTGCAGAGTTTGCTGGTAAAACTTTTGATTTCATTGATCGAGCTCAGTACAACTTTAACAAGGTCCTGGCTGGTCACCCTCAGTAGGTCTTATCATGCCATAACATTAAAATACCATTTTTCTTCATTTATTTATTCATTGTTGACTATGTTGACACCATATCTCAACCTCAAATGCTGCAAGCTCTTGAGACTCAGAACTGAAAGCATTGGGTTAGAGCAGTTGGCAGCTCATTCCAAATATGACGACATTTTGATTTTCAGGCACTTTTCAAGAAGAGTTTTGTGCAAAATAAACTGAGTTGGTTAGACACAGTGTAAAGCAAYCTATATTAATCTGAAATTATTTTTGGTAAATTAACCTCTTCTGAAAGAAATTGGAGAACAGAACTGCAAATATAATCTAGCTCAGTTGCTCCACAAGCAATTTCATTTCCCAGAAGTTGGCAAACACTTGAATAATTAGATAGTATAGTGTTCTTCTGGGGAACTGATCCCAGTTRAACACACACACACAAACACACTCAGATCTGGCTAATTTTAGTTCAGGTTGGTTCAACAGCCTATTTTACTACACACTGACCTGAGTTCTTGTGCTCTCATGAAGGAAGAAGCAAATACAGGGGTAAAAAGGACCACCAGAGACAAGTGGAAAGCCAAACTCACCCCCTTCCCAATACCAGAACTGGCTGATGACAGCCCATAGCTATCATGGAAGTTTAATGTAACCTTGCATGACTTTTTTGAAGAGGATAAATTATTTGGACTTGGGACTGTGTCTTACTCCCTGTGTAATAACTGGTCAATTATGACTTCTTGATTTCTGGGGGGCATGTTGGCTCCACTACCTGATGGAGACCCTGCCTTAACAACATCTCTGGTTCCATGCACTGCTGACATATTTGACAGTGCTCTTTCTCAAGACACAAGCTTAGACCACTGGCTTCAGTGGAAGTCTAATTCTCCAGGAAGAAGAATGAAAACTTGTGAATTATAGTTCAGTCCTTGAAGCAGATTTTGTTGTTGGTTTAATTTTTTAAGAATTTTTTTAACAACTGAGTTATTTTGGAGAGAGCTATGAAGAGACTGGAGTAAGAGTTAGCTCAGTATGAATCCCTTAAACCTATAGGAGCCATACAAATTTATTCCCATACATTGTTTGAAGCTGTACTCTTTCATATGTTGTTTTTCAGTAGTCTAGTAATTTTCTAGTTTTAAAAATGTTTATGTGAAATAATGTGACATTTTTAACATGGATGTTTACATGAATATACAGAACATTTTAGTAAGAAACTATTCAAATAATTATCTTATCCCTTCTTTGTTAATAACTATAGTTACTAAAGAATAACTATGGGATGATAATAAATCTGATGTTGCTACAAACACGAGAACTCCAGCAATCGGCAACACAGACAATAGGACAAGTCCAGTCCTGTACTGTGTCAGATGATCACATCATGCAGTCATAAACTAATTATCTGCATTGTGAAATCTTTCGCAAAGTTGATTAGGTTTGCTTCTGTCCTCTTGTACTGTTGGAAAGCTCTCCCAGAATTTTGTTCCCTTGATAGGCTGAAGCCTCTTCTAATTTCTGTCSTAAATTTGTTCAGACTGTTTATATCTATTCTTTCTGTGCCAAATCTTGTTCTTGGCCTTGAAGGCACATAGTTATTTTACATCTCTGGTGTTTATTCCCCTGACACATTTGTTTATATGACAAAGCATCTCAGAAGTTTCTATTTTATGTCTCTTTGTTCCATTTTATACATTTTCATTTTTCCCCTATCTATCCTAGTAGTCTCTTCCTGTATTTATTCTGATTTGAATTAATTGTTCCTAAATGTGAGCAATCAGAATACTACACCGTATTCAGGATCTCAGGGTTTTCCCTCAGTGTTGTGTTCTCCATCTCATTATCTATCCAAAAGTATAACCTTGTTATTTATACTGCTAAATTTCACCCCATTTCTCTTATTCCAGGCTTTATAATTCAGTTCATCTTACACAATGTTCCCCCTTCTCTGTACYGATGATGCCTTCCCACTTTGCATCATTTGCGAATATGACTAATAAACTACTTTAGGTCACGCCAGGATTACAAATATTAAATTAGGTTATTTCCAGGCCGGTCCTTGAGGTATTGCAATAAGTTCTTTCCAACCCAGTAGCTTCCATTTTCCCTTCTCTTTAATTCCTTCTCCATCTTATAAYATTTCTGTTAATCCCATCTTTGCAATTTTAATTAATTTTCTGTTTGGCAGTCTTTCAGATGTTGTCATAAATTCTAGGCAGATGAAACATTACTTATATCCTTTAACCTAAAAAAATAGTAAASCACTGTATCCAAGAAAGGTACAAGRCCAGCCTGGCTTAATAGACCTTTAGTAAATCCAAATGCATCTGACTGAAATGTTACAGCATTTTCAAAGGAAACAAATGGGCTGAAACAGGGCTGCTTATGAGGATTCATTTTTGGATGCCATCAGATAAAGTGGCACCTTTTGTAAGTCTGTTAAATTTTGTAATCTCCCCTGAAAGAGTTGATGAAAGTACAGTAAAAGCAATCTTCTTAGACCATTTTACATTAGAGATATTGAGTTTCTGTGTCAACCTTAATTTGCTTCCTCTTTCATATCTTTACTATATATACTAAGCATTCATTAGCTCACCCAGATAACTATTGTAACATTGTTTTTTACGCAAATTGAATTTACTAGATCTTACTCAATTAACTTAGATGAAGGAGAACCATTGCTTTGCATACACCAACCCGGACTTRCAGAAATAAAATGCACATGAGGCAAATTGAGCTACACAACTTTTCTCAGCAGAGATTTTATACTTGGGAGAAGCTCAGAACAAGAGGATTTTATTGAAGTTCTTTTATGGAAAAATTAGTGTTTTCACATTTCTGATGTTTGTGGTGAAAAAATTATTCAGTGACAAACAAGGAAAAGTCAGTGGCTACAATTTAGGTTGATTTCTTCTCCTTAGTAGTGGTTTGAGATAATAAATAAAGCCACAATCCTAAAAGTAGGCAATGAGTTATTCGGTCCCTGACTATTACAAAATTCTCATAAAGAAATTTAGGTTCCTCCGTTCTCCTCTCTCTAGAGAGTAGTCTTTGTGACCAAATACCATACCAAATACCATACCAATACCATTTAGGTGTAAATAGTTGCTTGGGATATAAAAGTGGCTGCATCCTCTTACAAATGAAAAACAGAGGTTCAGATATTCCAGCTGTATGAATTACTTAAGACAAATTCTAAGTAGCCAAAAAGTTTTAGCTGTTTCTTGGAAAATATTTTTGAAACAGAGAGATATCTGAATCTATGGAGATTTCACCTATTTCAAAGACCACATGGAAAACAGAGGTGGAGGGAAGAACCAGAATTGCAGCTGTGATCTTCTGTGTAGAAATGAATGGCCTTGGTGGACCAAACTTCTTGCCTCTCTTTACTTTTGGAGTGAACCAACTTGTACTCCCAACTTTGTTGCAGAACCTGAGGGCCAACAAGCAAGTGCCATTTCAGGTTTTGCTGTAGTRTTTTCTAATAGCTGTAGATGTTAAAAGAATTCAAATTCAAGTACTCCAAGAGRGAACCCCAGGATTGCTCAATGGTAGGGACCCTGCCATTGTGCCAGTGTATGTTTAMCCCAGGAACATATGTTTACCCTCTGCCTGGGCACAGGGGGGAAAAGG
>JASVER010000079.1:3509363-3553097 GCA_030449065.1 Oceanodroma leucorhoa
TTTTATTTTAGCAGTAATTTGCCATTGTGTCATATTAGCATTAATTTCACTAATAATACTATGAAAAGTTTATTTTTAATTACATGACTACATCAACTAAATTTTTAAACAACAAATAAAAGCCAACATATTAGAATGTAAAATTATGATTGCAATTATTTCATASAGTAAGCAACAGATTTTTGAGAGATATTAGTGTTTTGTAGCTTCCCGCATCTTTTTTCCATTTCCTCCTCCCACAAATACCATTTTATTTTCTTTTGTTTTTCCTTGTGTGTGCCTGTGAGTATTAATACCATAATGCAGCCAATTTAATCTATTGGAAATAATCTCTGTCTACCCTTATAGCATTATTATTATTTATTTATACAGACATATAAATAAATACGGACTGTTATGCCCTGGTGCCTATGGGACAGGGAGAGGGAAGGCAACAACAATCTGAGAAAATGAAGTGTGTATCTTGAAAGGAGAGGTGTGRATCTCCCTCTTGACCCATAGTCCTTTTTATTAGGGCCCTTACTCATCCTCCCAAATGGGAACACATGCTTGTAATCCTGCAACGCATAATKGGCCACGCAACTGTGCTCTCACTCCAAAACAAAGATGCATCCATGTCATGAAAATGTGTAAGCTAACAAAAGCTTCTTGGTTAATCACTGCTCTTCCACAGTGTATGTTTTTTCAACGTCTAGAAATATGATTTCAATTAGTATGAGGTTGTTGGTTTTTAAAAAAAAATTCTCTTACATTTCATGAACTAACACAGTATAAATCTAGTATGAAACTAAAAAATGAGATTTTGGAACTRGTATTTTATTCTGAAAGTGAACTTAAAATGCATTCTGTAAAGAAACTTCCAAAAACAATATTAAAAATCTCCTTTCATCAGAAAACTTGGAAATTTGCTTTCATCTTCAGAAATATTTTTTGTAAAATTGCAACGTCCTATAATTACCTGTAAGTACATAACTTTACTTCTTTATTACCAATGGATTCACCTTCAGGGCTGTATATTTTAAACCTTATCTAAATGTAATAARCATTAATAGTACACCAAACCAAAGACAGCTGAAGTTACAATAGGGTRCTTCCAAAGACTTGAAGATATGTTAAGGATATATTGCCTCTTTTTTTCTAGCTTTATTTATTTATTTATCTATCTGATCAATTCTATAATTTACTGTAATTTTTCTACAAAACCACAAAACATCCTTAGAGGAAACTAGCCAATTCTGATKATTTTTTAGTTATTTCAGGCGTAGTCTGGTTCCTCCTCCTTCCTGTTCACACATCCCAGCATCTCCAGCAGCTCCTACAATTCACAGCCTGCACGTCAGGACATTAGCCATGATGTTGAATCAGCTTTTTGCAGGAGGCAACTGGGGTTTTATTTCATAGAATCATAGAATCATAGAATCATTAAGGTTGGAAAAGACCTCTAAGATCATCGTGTCCAACCATCAACTCAGTACCCATGCCCACTAAACCATGTCCCGAAACACCACATCCACACGTTTTTTGAACATCTCCAGGGATGGTGACTCCACCACTTCCCTGGGCAGCCTGTTCCAATGCCTGACTACCCTTTCAGAGAAGACATTTTTCCTAATATCCAATCTAAACCTCSCCTGGTGCAACTTGAGGCCATTTCCTCTCGTCCTATCACTTGTTACTTGCGAGAAGAGACCAACACCCACCTCGCTACAGCCTCCTTTCAGGTAGTTGTAGAGAGCGATAAGGTCTCCCCTCAGCCTCCTCTTCTCCAGGCTAAACACCCCCAGCTCCCTCAGCCGCTCCTCATAAGACCTGTGCTCCAGACCCTTCACCAGCCTCGTCGCCCTTCTCTGGACACRCTCCAGTATCARTGGTGGAGTAATATCTAATACAAAGAATTCCTGAATGGAAATTTGTCCTTCAAAATGTCTGTGGTCTCCTCTTGTCCTCAGTGACTGTGATTCTAAATGTGTCCTGACCAAAGGTCGGTTCTCTCTCCTGTTATCCTCAYTCCTCGTCTATCAACTGATGGTGGGGCTGCCTTAGGCAAAAGTGTGGTCCCTGATACCAGAGCACAGCCAACATTTTGGTGTCAGAAAACCTTGTTTTATTCTTCCTGATAAAGAACAGCAACAAAAAGAAAAATTAGTGTAAAACCTTAAACTACCTTATATCAYCAGTTTTACAACATGAAAGCCCTAAATGTCAAGGAAGAGGGTTTATGGGTTAAAAAAACAAGCATCTTGCAGTTTTGACCTTTGAGTTAGCTTATCACCTAAACACTTTTAAACACTAACTATGATTTTTAGTATGACCCTGAATTGCTGTTAAAAAGTTTGTATMATCATATAATATAAATTTTGCATTGGAGATATAAGGTGTCCATTTAATGGATACTAATAATGACATATTAAGCCCTCCTTCCAAAAATCCTGTGCTTTAATACCCTTCTAATCGCCCGCCCATCTCCTCTTTTTTCTCACCAACAAACAAATAAATAAATAAATAGCCCAGATTCTGCCTGGAATAATGTTGCATTTCACCAAGCACATAGTGAATAGCTATGTAATGAAGTACTATTTTTTCCTCAGAAAATGAAGAAAATCCAGTGAGTGGAAAATTGGGGTTACTGTGTGTGCATTGCAAAGTAATAGTTATTTGAGTATTGAATCCTCCAAAAGGAAAATCTGAAAATGATGAAGTGCATTCAGACAAGAAACTAGATAGCTGGGAGAGGTGAAAAGGGGAAGCTGGCAGACTTGTGCTGTGCTGATAGCAAGTGTGATAGCAAAAATGATTGCTTTGTTTCCCAGGATGGGGAGGATGGGCCGGAGATGTTGCTGCTGTTTGTCTTACATGAGGAAAAAAATCTTCATTTCCCCTCAGCAGGAACAGACTGTGTTGCTCCGAGGGTGGTTTACCTTGAGAAAGGTAAACAGTTCAGCAAAGGTCCGCCTGAAAATGTCGTGAGACAAACARAGCTGAAACCTGGCTGGAATCAAATGAGCAATTTAATATCTGATRTATCCTCAAGATTCATCCTCTTGGGCAGGGGACTGCCGTGGGTTTGGTAACTCAGTCTCTGAGCTTTTCCCTTCATCTCCAATGAGAGTACGGTTATACCCTGGCTCTGAATGTCTTTGATGCTCATTCATTGCCTGGCTGTCAAAGACTGTAGATAGAGTATGATCAGCTATTCACATTTTTTATTGTGAGTATACCCAATGGTTACAGTACATACTCGAGCCTGAAATAAGCAAGTGGATAGTGCCTTCCTGACTTARAAGTTAGAGTAGAAAACTCCTAAATAACTGTAAGTGCTTCAAGGAATGTTCATGCACTTTCCATTAAATGATCAGTGGATAAAATCCTTAAGCATCCTTAAATAAAGGAYCTAGTCTTATTCTGTGTCTTTCTCCTAAGTGACCCACCAAAAAATAATATGTTCATTTTTTTTCTCTTTCTCCATGAACCCATACATCCCCTTTTCATTATTAAGGAAAAAGAAATAATAAAAAGACCAATCTTTTTAAAGTAAAAAAACATTTATTTTCAGGACTGGACTAAACATGGGAGAATTTGTCCTGCAACCCTGAGTCAGACTCCTATCCTCTGGGTAGAAAACCAAAGCACATTTCCTTTGAGTAATTAGGCGAAATCRTCAAGCCAGAACATTAGTCAGAGAGATGTGTTTGGGTTTTTTTTTTTTTAATTTTGAAGGCATAGAAGTAATTTGGGAGAAGTGTCTACAGTAGTTGCTTATTTAAATTAGCATCTCTCCCTTTCTCCTTTGAGAAATGTGCTGTATAAATAGAAAGTACTTCTAGGTATACTTCTTAAATAGCTAAACGTACATTATTTGTTTTTGTATAATAACAAATATACCTATTATTAAGCACAGYATGTTGCCATATACTAGAAATTCCCACTCAAATCAACCGAGAGAAATTAACCCCTGTAGTGGGTGGGTCGGTCCTGTCGTGTAGAGCATCTGCCTCATGATGGGACAAATTACTCYCCAAAGGGGCCTATAATTCCTATACCATTAAGGATAAACGGCCTTTACGTGAACAATTTGGACTAGAGGATTAACTCTTAGACAGATAAAACCAGAGAAGATTATTATCTCATTATATTTAACTACGGGYAGTGCCCAACAAGAATTTTGGACTAATCAATATTTAGAAGTCCAGTTGAAGCTTTTATAGGAACATGAGCCTCATTTGTCTGCACTATGTCTTTAAGATGACTTTATAAAGTCATCTAGTATTTTTCATAAAGTCTATCCAAGGGCAGAAGTACCTGTGTATCTTCTTCAGTGTTCTGGTTTCGGCTGGGATAGAGTTAAATTTCTTCCTAGTGCTGTGTTTTGGATTTAGTATGAGAAGAATRTTGATAACACACTGATGTTTTTAGTTGTTGCTAAGTCACCTACTAGTCAAGGACTTTTCAGCTTCCCCTGCTCTGCCAGGTGCGCAAGAAACTGGGACGGAGCACAGCCAGGACAGCTAACCCAACTGGCCAATGGGGTATTCCAGACCTTATGATGCCATGCTCAGTATATAAATAGGAGGCGTGGTCCGGGAAGTAGCTATCGTAGCTCGGTTATCGGTGAGTGGGTGGTGAGCAGTTGCATTGTGCATCACTCATTTTGTATATTCTACCATTATTATTATTATTATTATTATTGTTATTGCTATCCCTTCATTTTCTGTTCTATTAAACCGTCTTTATCTCAATCCACAAATTTTACCTTTTTTTTTTTTTTCTGATTCTGTCCCCCATCCTACTGAGGGAGGGGGGAGTGAGCGAGCGGCTGTGTGGTGTCTGGCTGCCTGCTGGCTTAAACCACAGCATTCAGGTACAACCAAGCGATTATCTTTTGCAAATACAGTTTTGTAATTTCTTCACATAGCTAGTGTTGAAATGTTAAAAGCAGACACTGTATGTTTAGCAAGGTATTGCAATCTTTCTGACTCAAAGAAACATTAAGCCAGAAGGAACATTTCCCTCGGCCCCAAATATTGAGGTAAAATCAGGACATTTCCTGATTTATCTRGACCTTTTTGTATTACTCACCTGTCCTCACTGTTAAATGCAAAATTCACAATTTAATGCTGTCAGTTAAATTTCAGTGATATTTATGCCCATGTTCATTACTTAATAATGAAGTTAAACAAAGTCTTGATATAAAACCCATGTAGGTCATTGAAGACATAATTCCTGGTGTCAAATGATTTTTGATTTGGATCAAACCGGCGGAGGCAGCTTAACACAATCCTTGATGTAAAGCGTAAACACACAAATTTTAAGAAGTAATAGTGCCATTTAAAAATCCTTTGTTTTTTGTCCTTTTTCCAGTCTTCAGTCCATGTAATGCACTGTTCACATCCAAGACTATTTAAATTAATTTTTCATTTTCAATCATTTTCATTGCCAAGGATGTTTTTATTAATCTTAAATATTTTAAGGGCAATTAAGCTGCTGCTTTAATGAAAGGTATGACAGTTCTGTAGAGCTCTAAGAAGCACAACAGTGAAAGGAATAATTAATACAATAACATGGCATGAAAATTGTGATTTAAAAATTAATAAACTAACTTCTCCCCCCAAAATACCTGAATATGAGTTCTGGGAATTTTTGTTATTGTGGAAATCGAAAGTCTGTCTTCTTCGCAAATAATAAAACCAGTGTTTCTGAGGCAGTATCATGGTGATGGTTGAAATAATGTAGACTTTATTAGACTCCCTACAGCCTTTCATTTCAAAGTTTTCTAGTTTCATCCTTACTGCTTAAGCTGCATAATGAAACATCCAGAGTACTGAATTATTCCAGAGCATCTGCTGATCTGTTTCGGAGTTGTCATTGAATGATTTTAATTCTTCTAGAAAGAAAGAAACTGTTTTGGATGAAACAAATATGTGCTAGTTGATCTCATCTAGGCTGCCTTTCCCACAAAATTTGGACCAGATGATCTTCTGAGGTCACTTCCAACCTTGGCTGTTCTATAATCTATGATTAAAAATGCAGTTTCTAACAGTAAATGTCATGCTATCATCCAAAAGCCACTTCTTTACCAATACTGTTTGCCTTTAGTCTCACACATTATCCCCTGTCATCTGAGTTATAACAGTTTAATTTATACTGAAATCTCTCAAGGGCTGGGATTATCTGCCTTCGTGTTTGTATAGGAACAATTATGTTGGTGTACATATAGTCTGAAGGACATACTGAATCCGTATACATACAAACTTGAGTGTTAATGTTAAAAGACTGAAACAACTATTCTCTTCATTATTTGCAGTTTTTGTATGGTTTTACAAGTCATGGAGAGAAGTGCTGAGAGACAGCCTGTTCCTACAAGGTCTTTGCTCAACTGCACCATTCTGAGAAAGTTAACTAGTTTGAGTAATGCCCCATATAAAAAAATAAATATCTTGTTACTTCAGTACTTATTGGAAGAAAAAGTCAAAATTCAACATATTTAAGGTTTTGTCTTATTCCTCACAAATAGGCAAAAATCAAGAATCCTGGTATTTACACCAGTCTTTATCACGAGGAAGATTTTTAATTAAAATAAAGAGCGCCTATCAAGTTATTTCCTCCTGAACTACTTTTATATTCACTTTATAGCTTTTTGCCCACTGAGTTTAATTTTCCTTTCTGTATCTATAGATAAATTATCCTCCTTAAACCTTCTTTTTCTTAATATTGTTTTTTTTCCCACAAATAGAATCATATCATAGAATCATAGAATCCCAGGTTGGAAGGGACCTCAAGGATCATCTGGTCCAACCTTTCTTGGCAAAAGCACGGTCTAGACAAGATGGCCCAKYACCCTGTCCAGCCGAATCTTGAAAGTGTCCAGTGTTGGGGAATCCACCACTTCCCTGGGGAGATTATTCCAATGGCTGATTGTTCTCATTGTGAAAAATTTTCCTCTTGTGTCTAGTCGGAATCTCCCCGGGAGTAACTTGTACCCATTACATACATACATTTTTTAACTCCACACATTTACAACTCAATAAAAATCATGTAATAGCTCAGGGMCAGGATGGGGGCCTTGGTAAAAAAACATGTCAAATTGTGTCTTTGTACTGCTTCACTTCCTAAACTCTGTTTTGTCTCCTTTGAATATAAGGAGACTCTTGGCCACAGCCTAAGGAGGTGAAAAAAATATAACRCAAGACTGGCTTACAAAGGATCATAAGTAGGTTCACGGAATCCACTATCATTTGGAATAACTTTTGGATCTTTCTCAGGGAGGATACTGAAAAGTGGGGAGTTTCGAAAGCACTTTAGACAAATACAGAGTCCCTGCAGAACCACAATATTTAGAAGCAATTTTTTCCTTGCAAATTAGATTAGAAGGCTGCAGATCTTAAAGCTGCTGGTGGAAAGGAAATTCTTAGGGGAAGGTTGTGTTATGGAAATATTGAATCATACACAATGTTGTTGTTGTTGTTTGGTTGTTTCTTCACAAGAAAAATCAGACCCCACTGCGCTGCTCTGTTGTTAGTGGTGAAGGTGGGTTTCCCCAGGCTGCGTCTGAGCACCCMCTTCCCAGCAAGCTGGTGCCCCAGAGTCTCTGAAAACCCCTGCTGGGSACCAAACTTCAAAAGAACCAGCAGACCACCAAAATTAAAGCATATTGTTAGGAGCTACTGTATCTGGCAGCCCCCCAGATATGAGGCTGCCCCAAGTCTATGTCCCCAGGTCCAGCCAGGAGCAAGGCTGAGTGTGATCATCTCTGTTTAAAATCTCATAACTTCAACATCGGTGTGTTTTCTGTTCTTCAACTTAGCAAAGTAGCTGCAGCTCAAGGAAGTAAAACACAAAGAACTCTTAGTAGCTTTGTGTGTTTTGTAAAAAGTTAGTCCTTCCATGCATAACTTGTGAGAGTTTGTACTCCATTATTATTATTAGTGTCTTGCTTGAGACAAGTTTGTGGCACTTTAATTATTATCCATTATCCTGTTGAATCAAAGTCACATAAAAACTTATTYCATATTTCAACGTGATTTGTGGCCTTTGCCCATGGTAAAGCATAATGATGTTACAATAAATTTGTAAACCAGACATRAGAAACCTGTGTCTTTGAATGGAAATAAACCACAAATACGTAGGGTGAGAAATGTTGTTTGTTGCCATCAATGGGATATAGATTTAATAAAGAAGAATAGAGAGTTGATTGTTGAGTACTTCCTTTTGAATGACAAAACATATGCATAASTATTAGAGAAAAAAATACAGTTAAAAGTAAAATTAGAACAAAATGTCTCARCTGTGGAAAAGCTTGACTTTTCACAGAGGTCTGGAAGCTGCGTTCACATTTTATAATTTGTTATAAGAAAGAAGCAGTTCAAATTATTGGAAAATGCCCTCTCTGTTCTCTCTAACACTCACAGACTGTGCTAGAAGGAATTTAAAAAAATATGCCTGTACGCAGCATTACATTGGGCCACTTATTCTGCTGGTAGGTCAGCCAGAGAGCACATGAGATTCTTTCTAATTGTGAAAGAAATATCTGATTTACAAAGTGATTTCTTACTTGTGCATTGACATGGTAAGGAGAAAATGCACTTCATTGGTGATTTCTCTTTTGCTTACAAAATGCAACAGTTTAATGCAAGGTGATTAAATCAGGACATCAAAGGAAATTTAGCCAAAGTCTTTGTTTCCCTGCAGTGAAAGCAGAATAAATAGCTGCACCATTAAGGCAGCAAGAGCAGTAAGCTGTGAGACACTGACAAGGTAAGCATTGCTTATCAGTGAAACACAGTGGCTTTAGCAGAGCAAATCTCCTATTTCCCTCCAGGGAGAAGGGAAAGAAAAGTAAGGCTGATCAGAGGGTTGATAGATAAGGATATATTTCATCTGCCCCAGAAGGACATCCTGCCTAAACTTTTCCTATCTCCTTGTTCTCTTTGTTCCCTATCTTTGGATTTTTTTTTATTCTTAAAGATTTCTGAAAACAGTTCTATGTGATATATTAAGAACTGTTTTGTGCTGTGGCTTTGTTTTTTTTTTTTCTTCCTGCAGCCTGTACCAATGTATGTCTGTTTTCTCTAAAAAATAGCCCTTGGTCGCTTAAAGAAAAAAGGCCACTTCACAAAGCCTGAGTAATTAAGAAAAGGGGGAAAATAGCCTACAGAAACTGTCTGTCAATGTTCAAGATCACAGCTGATAACAGTGGTGAAAACCACCACCTGCMATCCCCCAGCACTGTTAAAAATACATCAGTCCCTTGGGGCCTCTGAACACTTATGAATACAAAGATTAATTAGCTTTTTGAACTCAGAAGAAGTCCAATTTCTTAGAYTGGATTTAGGTTTCCCATTAAATGCTTTGGTGAGTGCAGTGTACCTAGCTATTTGTGTACTTACATCTAACTTCCCTCACTGTGCTGTTTGTGAGCATCCCTTGCATCAGGTTACTGCAATCCATCCCATTTTACAGATGGAGAATGGAACCAAGTTAATTAATTACTARTATAGAAATACAGAGAGGCCACAGAGAGCTGGGAAGAGAATTTCTTATTTTTTTTWAAACAGCATTATTAACTCAAGCTTTTTTTAAATTGGAATTTCTGCTTTAGTGGAGCAAGTTTTGATTTCATTTCACATCAAATCAGAAYCAAAAGTACTATAATGGTGTGATAAAAAGTTGTAACGAAAGCAACTGAAACTGTMTTTTTTTCACAGTTTTTCTCATAAATTATATTAAAAATGGACATAGCTTTCCAAACTTCTACCGAGTTTCCAACCCATTCCAGTTTGGCTATTCCTTCCAATGAATAACCCACTTCTTGCACCCACCTAACTTATTCTAATCATGAGGCAGCAGAATTGTTTCTAWCTTTTTCTTAATCTACCTCACTGCAAACTCAGAGATTAAGTTTTCCATGAAGTAGTCAYTGAACCAATTAGATCAATTAGAAAGATCCATCTGAAGTCAGTCTTTTTGGTTTCAAGAGCTTTCCAGCATCAGATAAGGGAGGTGGAATTACTGTCAACTCTTCATCAAGACAATACTGTCCGGACATTGGTATTAGCTATGCCAGGTATCTGTATCCTATCTGTATCCTATATTGCAGCAAAATATATTAGGTGCATTTTGGTTGTTTTCCTGTTTTCCAAAGCATCCTTTGTGCTTTACAGACATATAAAAACCTCAAAGAAATCACAGACCTTGACCAAAAAATTATAATTAGTTTTGAAGTCTTATACCTGATTGTATTATGGACTTCAGATTGAAAAGAAGGAAATAAACAACATGGTATTTTTCCATTTAGGATTTTTCCTTAGAAAATTTAATACCTGGATTTTTAATTATTCAGAACGTTATGGAACTGGACAAAATTATTGTAGTAAAGAAAGTGGTTCAGCCTGAATAGAAGTATCATGTGGTTTTCAGAAAAAAATAATATTCCATAGAAAAAAGGAGATACTGAAATCTAGGTATCCCCACTTCCATACTGGTATACTTGTTATCAGATGATTAAATCTGTTTCAAGTCATACTGAATTTGGATAGCTTCAWGGAAAGAAATAAGAGCAGTCTTATCCAGAATATCGCATAAAGCTGTGCCAAGTGTAGGTTCAAGACATTTAGGTTTAGAACATATATCTCTTGTAGGCACAAGTTAAGTGTCTTGTTCAATAGGGTACTGGATAAAACAATAAACCTTGCTTATTTTGTAAATTTACTTTGGAAGGGTTGGGTTGGTTTTTTGGTTGGTTGGTTGGTTGGTTGGTTGGTATTATTTTTTTTTCCCCCAGTGCTGTAATGATTTATCTATCAAATTCAGTCTGAATTCATAGATGATTTCAGATCTAACCCAACATTTTATTTAATGAATGATTTATTGACAATGTCTGCTTATCCCCACCAAATAAAACTTTTTCTGAGTTCTAGGAAGAAGGAAATATTGTAAAGTTGGAGCAGGATACTGTGGTTCCAGGCAGTGCAACTTCACAAAACACTAATAGGACCTTCTGCCACTAAGTAACAGTGGACCAACAGTTCCAGATTTGTTTTCAAATAATTATTTATCACAGAAAAAGGTGAAAAAATCGAAGACTTGCTTTGGGAGTTTTCTGTAAAGAAAATCTTGTGCAAATGAAATGCCAACCCAAATACCTTCCACAGAGTTTTTCATTTAGATTATAACTGGGCTGTTTCTTTTTACATTCAGAAGATTAAAATGATCCACAGCATTAAAAAAAAAAAAAAAAAAAAAAAAAAAAAAAAAAAAAAAAAAAAAAAAAAAAAAGAAAAGAAAAGAAAAGAAAAGATAAAGAGAGAAAAAAACCCCTGCAAGTTAATAATGTTTTAACATGCTCTCTAATCACTGTATTATGAAGAAAGGTACATAAGGCCCTAAGGTATCCTGAGGCATCTCCAAAGGTTTTGCAGCATTCATTTAGTTTCATTAGCTTTGAGAGATGGATGCTTGAGAGAAATTGATTGTATTTTTGGTGGGTTTTTTGTTTTTTGTTTTTGTTTTTTTCTTCTTTAATTAGGAGCATTACACAAATCTATATTCAGCAGCCAAGCTCACTAACCAGTTTCAAAAGTTAGACCTCTACTTCCAGGAAGTTTCTTATACAGTCTGTGAACATCTATGAGATCAATCACAACAGGTTTTTTGCAGTATACAATGACTCTGGGAGGTTTGTATCATGAAGTTTCTACAACGGATCAAGTTTTTAAATCTCTGGGACATGGACATTCCCCTTACATATTTTATATTAGCTGAAATGTATGTTTTTAAATACTTCGAGGAAATAAGTAACAGTCATCTGGATATCAACTCAGGATTTGTATTTAATCAATCAGATTCTGGATTCAAGGAGCAGAAAGAAAAATCCTACCGGAAGCATCACCATACCTGTCCTTTTTTCGTACTGAGGAATGTGTATTGCTAAACAGATGCATACTTGAAGTTTTTAAAAATAACACATGATCTTAAGACATAAGGATCAACTGAAGCAGAAAGAGCGTGTTTGGCCAGCATTCAAACRCAGTGCTCCGTTTTACAAGGGAAAAGCTGCATGCAATTCATCAGCGTTCCTTTCTGCTTTCCAAATCTGTTTGATTCCTGTTTTAGTCTGTGGCTTATTTAGTTTTTAATTTGTTTTCCACAGACACTGTGTTTAGATGCGTATGGCTTTCACTGGAGTGCCACTGAGTTACGATTGTTGTAACGCATGGAAAACAAAATTAAAATGTACCCGTTATTCCAGCATTTTTTTCCTGTCCCAGTAGGGTTTGTATTTCCGCAAACTGAGTGTCTGAAAGAACTAAAAAAATGTGTCTGATGGATGATTTGGAACTGAGGATGGAAATTGTAAATGACATAGTTAAAATATGGAAATGGTTCATCCTCTTACATGTATTCTGCACACCCTGACTGCACTCCTTGCCTTGGTTTTCTTGGAGCTGCAGCCCTGGGAGGAAGATGATGTTTGCAGGACCAGGTTGTATCTRTAGCGTGGAAGCTCAGAAAGGGCTGAGTGCACCCAGACCGAGCTGAAGCTGACAAAACATTGCTCAAGGGAATTCAYGTCTTTTCTCAGTGGTTTAGTTTTCTTTTCACCCAAGGGATGATACTTAATCCACCAAGCTACTTTAAGTATATATTGATTATTTGGGGCTGTGAAGATATAAAAAGCAATACAATTCAAATGCTTAGTATTTTATCGTTATTTTTGCATCTCATTTATTTTAAGAAGATAGTGAAAAATGTAGACCATATAAGAYGTAGCAACATTAATGAGCAAATGAGCTGCCTGATCAAGCAAGCAGCAAGTGGGTAACACTCGATGCCRAGCTTGGCGCAAAGGGAGGATGGTACCCGATAGTTCAGCTTAATGCTACTGTGAAATGTGGATGACTAGCATGTCCCTGCTAACCAAGTCATCACAGGCTTCTTTTGTGCCATTTCAGGGTTTTTTTAATATTTGTTCTTACTCTCKTAGGTATGTAATCTGCCGACATCAGGAATGTGAGGCTATAGTTTGTCCTTCAGGTTCATCTCAGTTTAAGTAAGGAAAGAAAACATTAAATACACTAAGCTGAGAGATAAACTGAGCGACCCGGAGAAGTTCCTTCCAGTTTAAATGCCTTTTCGATTGTTATGGTAAATGGCAGTGAAGGTAGTTAAGAGAAGGGAGAAAAATCAATGCAGGTTTACAGATCATCCCAGAATGTATTTCCTAGTTACACTATGGATAGCTTCATTATCCAGTAAAYATACTGAGTGTATTTTAAAAGTACTTTACAGGAGTTATACCTTACTTTTTATACATTAATAYATGAATGAATACTGCATTTTTAAAACTGTACATAAAAATATGCCTTAGTACCTATTTTTATTAAAGAACTGAAGATTGGGATCGTCTTATTTCATTGCATGGTAGCTTTTATCTATCAACACTATCTATCAACACTAGACAGAGATTTTTCAGCTGTGTGTTGGTAAATATGCATTGCTCACAATTTGTATTCACAAAGACTACATTTATAATGTTTTGTTTGCTTATAATGCAGCATGGCTGAGCTTTAAAAAACTGGCAGTGCCTTGAAAGAGCTCTGATAATTATGCAAAAGTACTGAAATAAAATAATAGTGCAGGGAAGCATTTGTGTTAATAATTCAATGTATACATCCTTGGGGGAGAGAGTAGTTGGTTTTTAACATGGCACTTCTAAATCCTGGCAGACACAGTGGACACGCAAATTACACATGTATTCCTCAGCACTTTATGCTTTAAAGCTGGTTACAATAGCCATGCATGACTGACAGCTTTCATGCAACATGAACCAGSAGCAGCTTCTGAAATTCCAGATTACTTCAGTATTGTTGAGCATTTGCAGTACTTTAGCATGCACATTGCTTTAGTAGCAAAAGCTTTAGAAATGAGCATCAGCTAAAACTCAGGGCTCTSTTTTCCTTTGAAAGGATCAAAGATCTGTCTAGGAAAATACCAGCTTGTCCTGCCAGCAAGCATGCCAAGCAAGGTCAGTCCATTTCTAAGTTGGAAATGGTATGGGAGTACGCCTATAGCATTGCAAGACTCCTATCTATCTGTTTTCTATGTTTAATAATTGAAAGGTATCTGGGGAGCATATCTCAGAGGAGATGGCTGAAACCTGATAAAAAATGTGATGAATTTGAAGTGCTAAAGTATTAGTTTGTGAGGAGAAAATCATRTTTAAGGGTTGAGGTTGATGACTGTATCATGCACACATATAATGTGGGATCCGGAGAAGATGAAGAGCCATTCCGCTCATCCATTTCTGGTGCCTCCCCATTAATTTTGTGCTCTCCAGCCCTGGTGTTGTGYTGCCTGGTGCCACACTGACGTCTTTGTTCCTAGCGTTGTTTAGGCGATATTCACGCTGGTCACAGACCCCTCAGTTCCCCCGTGTGTAGCATTGCAGTGTAGACCTGGGTCGTGGTGAGGGCAACAAGCTGACCTCTGAAGTGGGCTGTAGTAATTGATTTGACTGGGCTGCAGAAAGCTAGTCAACTTCTGACCTTGTCATGTAAGATCATGCCGACATCTTTTTAATGTTGTRTGTCACTATTAATTCATTCATCAGCAAGAACATTTTACTGGTCTGTCACACCAATCACACCGGTCAGGGTTTCTTTCATAGAACTTTAAAAGGCATCCCTTTTCCACAAAAWTTCTTTACATCACAGATGACCTTCTGATCGTAGCTTTGAGCCTTGGCAGGGGATGTGACCCTGACAGTCTCAGCTTACTTTTCTCTCTCTCTTTCAACATTTCTCAGCATTGAAATGTTTTGCTTTATTAGCAGTGAGGGTGACTATTTGTTCTTGGCTTTGCTGTTCCTTTTTCTGGGTGCAGGACTTCTGTRAGGCAAAACAGACTGGTCAAGGAAACACCGTATATAACATTGCAATTAAAGATTTCATATTATAAAAGTCAGAACAAAAAGGTATTGAAATTATGCAGTTAAAATAAACCATCTTACGATGTCAGCACTGGTTGCAAACAATGACACTCAAAATTGGAAATGTCATTGAAAAGAAATGTTGAAATAAAATGTTTTGATTCAGATGAAGCTGTGCAGTCTTTTTAATTGAAAACTGTTCTTCTGAAAAGTTTTCAGCAACTTTTAACTTGATTTTTTTAATAGTTCTCTGACAAAAAAAAAAAAAACCACAAAAAAACCCAGAAAAAACTACTCTCTGAAAAATGCAAGTTGTCCTTATTGAAAAAGAAAAAMTGATTTTCATATACCTAGGCCAAACTCTTCTATCCTTTCTCTTATAAAGCAATAGTTTGTGCTGCTGAAATCTTTAATAAAAAAAAAAAAAAAGGCATTTGCAAGGTAAGTTACTACTCTACTTGGAAAAGGATGATACAGGATGGTCCTGTGAGACTAGTAAATGCAGTGAAGAATAGAAAATTAAAAGCTTCACATTTACTTCATAAAAATACAGGTTAACATGCTGTTAAGATGGCAGATACCAATGGAGCAGATTTAATGATGTGACATTCTGTTTTAAGAAGTAAATAAGAAAAACCAATAGAGAAGAACAATACACCAATTACTTGCAGCCAAGTTATAAAAGAATCACTCTCATGTGTTTCCATTGCCATGAATTTCAAGCTTAATTATTTTATTCTAAAATGCTTTGCCTTGGGAAAAGACCATAGTAACTGAAGAATTTTTATTAAATGCAKGTAAAGCATTAACATGCCGAGTCACTCCATTGGGCCTGGCCACACAAACCCTTTATGTAACTGGTGGATTTTCAGTATTCTGCTTTACAGAATTCTAAGTCTACGAGTAAATAAAAGTAGAAGGGAGATATAGAAATATGAGGACTGATTTCCACCAAAGGTTTTATCTAGTAGAAGGGATATTTTGTGTGGAGATGCCTCTACTAAGACCTTTCATCCAGTTCAGCATCCTCACAGTGGCAGGGCAGAGGCATCTGACAGCACAGCAGGGCAGTCCTAGCACATGTGATGCTTTTTAATGTGTGCAATGGGACAGATAAACTGATTAGGATGCAATCAGAAGAGAGCCATGCCTGAAGCATTTTCTCATATTTTAATTCATATGTTCAATTCATATTTTGAAAAAAAAAAATGTGATTAGCCATCTCTGCTCCCATCTTCTGTTGGCTCTGATCTGCAATAATCATAGAATCATAGAATCATTAAGGTTGGAAAAGACCTCTAAGATCATCGAGTCCAACCATCAACCCAGYACCCATGCCCACTAAACCATGTCCCGAAGCACCACATCCACACGTTTTTTGAACACCTCCAGGGATGGTGACTCCACCACTTCCCTGGGCAGCCTGTTCCAATGCCTGACTACCCTTTCAGTGAAGAAATTTTTCCTAATATCCAGTCTAAACCTCCCCTGGGGCAACTTGAGGCCATTTCCTCTTGTCCTATCACTTGTTATTTGGGAGAAGAGACCAACACCTGCCTCTCTACAACCTCCTTTCAGGTAGTTGTAGAGAGCGATAAGGTCTCCCCTCAGCCTCCTCTTCTCCAGGCTAAACAAGCCAGCTCCCTCAGCTGCTCCTCAGAAGACTTGTTCTCCAGCCTAAATCTACTAAAATAACAAYACAGTATTACTCTGGATTTTTTTTCGAGGCCGGGGGGAAGAGGTTCAATGACTGTGCATTTGAGGAGGAAGTCTGCAGAGCAGCATCACAGCAATGTCTCACGCTGCACAGAGGAGCACATGGCAGAGACCTGAGCTGGTCCATCCAAGCGCTGCAGCTCAGAGGGAAGCTTAATTCCAGAAGTGGTAAAGCCACGTTCATGTACCTAYTAGTAGGATTTAGTCACATGCAGATTTGCCCATAGAGCTTCTAGACTTGGTTTGGATTGCCTTGGGGGACCTCAGGTATCCTTGCTATACGCTGTCCAATATCTTCAATCCTAGGGTTATCATACACCAAGGATTGAGATAATATACTTTAGGTGGTTAAACCCTCCAGGGATCTCCTATATCTGAGACAGCCTTCGTCTCTAGGTATTATGCAAAGGACTACTTCAAACTTCTGCATTTGCAAACCCACTTTCCACTATCTTCCTCTTCTGCCGCCCTCCCTAATTCTCTTTCCATTGACTCTATGTATGTCTCATTTCCATTCTGATTTTTATAATTCCTGCACCTCCAGRGATGAGTGCCTCTGAAGCTGGCTGAGGTCTGACACACCATTGTTTACAGTCCACAGAAAGGTTTCCCCTAATTTTTTGAGATGATGAATCACACATGCAATTCAGTGCATGCTAAATATATTGTTCTCAATGTCTCCAAAACCTTATCAAAACTTACAAAACAAGATTTCAAATATCATTGTGATTAACATAGATTAAAATGCCTGGTTTTGAAAATACTTTGCAGAGTTTTTGTGGAAATGATCTTATCTTTTAGTATATTCTCAAATATTAATAACTTCAGTAGTTTCCAGCATGACTTGCTAGCTTGGTTTAAATTTTCTGTTAACCTGCATTACCTGTTTTTCCATAAAACAGAATCCCTTCAAACAAAGCAWAAAAATGAATACATGACTTAATATGAGCTAGATGTTGTGTTYTTTCAGAAATATTTTTGAGCACCTCCTGAGGTCTTCAGATGAGAAATTATTGGTAAAGTACTTGTAAAATCAATATAAACACAAACAATTTGAAAGGCGAAAAGTGAGTTGGGATGTGTTAATACCAAATGTACTAGAGAAGCCATGACATGGTGTAGTACGCATTAGAAGTATTAAACACCTCGATAATGACTCTTCTCTCAGGATGAAGTGTGAATGAAATTCCTTTAACCCTTAAACCTAAAGACACTTAAATGTCACATAACCATGCAATGTATAAAGCAGGGCAAAATCCAATGTCATAGGAACCTTTGAAGATAAGCATATGAGCCTAATTTCGTCAATATTAAAGAAGGTCTACAATTGGTGTGATTTAACTTTTTTTAGTTAACCCTTGAGAGTTAATGAAAATTAAGAAACTGCAGCAGCTTTTGAGCTAACTAACATTCTGTGATCAGCACAAGCTCTCTTCTTGACAGTCTAAGCCAAGGAATCAGGATAAATGTTAATTCTGTGATTTTCATATTTTAGTAACCTGGATCTCTTATCAGTTTCCGTTATACTGACTTCCTCATGAAAATAGATAGAAAATGACAAATTAGAGCTAGAGGGTTTTTTTAATGTGTTGGCTGCCTTCTAAGACGCATAAGTAAGTAAGTTTCTTCTAATATGAAAAAAAAAATTGTCTAGAGAACTGGTGAACAAAATATCTTTGGGTCTGTTAAGGACACCTGCAAATTGCCCTCCTATTTTGCCAGTCCAGTTTGCTCTGGTCTGACATCAGAAGTTGCTGCTACCATGGTGTCTTTCATCATTCCCATTAAAGCATTGGTTGGCTTACCACCTTACTTCTTTAAACTTCCTTTTTTTCCAACATTTCATCCCAAAGTTCAGCAAATCCTAAGGCTGATGTCCCTTAAGCATTGCACATCATTCATGAGGTCAGACACAGTCCCTTGCCCTATTCACATTTATGTTTCATGAAAGCCCCTTTTGATTTTCAGCTCTGTCAAGGCCATTGGTAGAGGAATTGTATTTTATGGTTTTTGCACACCCCTTCCTTTTTTTTTTTTTTTCTTTTTTTTTCTTCTCCTTCTGTCCTTTAGAACTTGAACTTCAAGGGGAGACTTCATTCCTCATGGCCATGAAGAATGTACTACCTTCAGCTTTTAGAGAAGCACTGAATAAATTGAAATGTGAATTATCTTTAAAAAATATAATGAATGGTTTGTTAAACAAAAGTAATTTAATGGGGAAGACTGTCCTTTTATTGTCCRTATGTATCCAAATATACAAACTTATCTGAAAAAAAATTTGGAAATATGTAGAAGAGCAGATTGGTGTTGTAGGATGGTTATAGAKAAGGTATTTTAGTCTACCAAGCTCTATAAAATGTGTTTCAAAAGCAAAAAGAGGGATGGAGCTCTGTTTGGTTACAGGTTGTCTGTATCYGTCTGATCTCCCTTCATGCTCCCTGTCCAGCTACTCTGCTTCTTCTCTTCTTCATTTCGGGCTCCCACCAAGCCAACTCATTATGCAAACTTTAAATGTGCAAAGGGGGAATTCTTACACCCACCAGACTCCTTCTGCAGTATAAACAAGTGTTTCACCTATGCTGTATTCTAATGTGTTAATTCCCATTACTATAATATGAGTATTTTCCTATGAGAAATCACTATACCAAGAAGCTAATGGTGTATGACTGGTTTCTAATGCTATCCTTGTCTGGGAAGTTTGATAAAAATAAGAGATTCAGAACATTAACAACAGGGTTCCTCATTCCAGAGATAGTCTCATAATAACTATTAATATTAATAAATAGCTTCAGTTTTAAGAATAAAGTAGACTGTCTACTTTCAGTGTGCATGGAACAAGCCTGAAACACACAGAAGAGACAGAAAAAGCAGGCTTCTCATTATTAGACATTTTCTTCATTTTAACCTTCACCAAACCTGACAGGATCTCTGTGAATTTCATAGYTAGGCCACTGCAAGCTGTTCAGAATTGCAAATGTACACACTGAGCTTTCCAAAGCAATAACATACTAATCCAGTGATTAGTCCTGCTGTTATCACAGTGTAGGTTGAAAGTAAAATAAATAAATAAATAAATAAAAAGGTGCCCAAACCCCCAGACTTCCTCCTTTTTACAATGGTTTAGCTATCCTGCAGAGCATAATATCACCAGCTGCTTTCTGTAAAGAATCAATACTTCTTCTAGAGGTTATGAACTCTTTTCTTGCTTGCCTGATGTCATCAGTGCCTTAGTACGCAGTGCAGGGTAATAGCCAAATCTCAGTCTCCTGAGCCTTAGGAGTTATGGTGTTCACCATCGACCAGTCTGTTAGACCTCTGGATCCCAGAASAGAGTCTGATTACTGGGTAATACACACCAGAGAGATATGGCTGACGGCCAGACGTAAGCCAGATGCGAGCTGAGAGCTGCATAAGCATGTTAGTGCCCCTGTGTGCCTTTTTCTTGTAAGGRCATCAGAGGCACAGAGCTCTGCTTCAGTGGTGTCTGACTTCCAGAGCAGGCTGGCTCACAACCGTGCCCTTCAGAGGCAGGTATCAAGCCTGCGGCTGTCTGCTGCTCTTCAGGTAGACAAGCCAAAACACACCAAATGATGATTCTCAAAACAGGCTGGATTGAAATTTAAAGAATGGGATTTTTTGGTAAAAAATCTACAGCGAGCTCTTTCTCAACCTGTATACATTTCTGCCCTCTGTTAACGAAATGTCAAGGATGACTGTAGGGTAATGTGTACAACATTTTCAGAAATACAGACCTAYGATATAACATACTAATGGGAATGCCTTGATTGTGTGTTTCAGGGTTAATTATCCTGAGGGCTGAGAATAAAGATAGCATCCTCCAATCAATCACAGCTTTCCTGGATATGAACAAAACAGGAAATATATCTGTAATGAAAGAGCAGGAGATTGGAGTAGCTTAAATGAAAACAKTATATACTTTTTCTCTTCTTAAAAAAGGTTCAAAACCTAAAAAGAGGCAAAGGCATAATAAATTTTTTAAAATGTTATGCAAATGCAATGCCAGTGTCTTCAGWAGGGTGATAAATAGACAAATATGTTTTCTTTTTATTAAATGTTCTGTAAGTTACTGTGKTTTTGCATTTTAAAATAAGTGTCTGAGATTTTGTGCAATTAGATTGAGAAAACAGTATGAAATAACATTGCCCTTGTTTATTGGAATCTTTATGCCAAAATGCTGCATTATGTATGTTTATCTACAGATGTTGAGAGTGAAGTTGTGCTAACTACTCCTGCCCCTGAGTATGTGGGTAGTTGGAATCTAAGAAGCCAACATACAAGGTTTTGTAGAATGATAATAAATAATGATAGAAAATGCACCTAAACAGAGTGAGATAGACCTCCAGTTAAGGTTATCCATCTGGTATACCACAGAGCAAGCTGCCTCCTGCATATACTGATTTGAGTCTGTTGCATCTGAGCTAAGTGTTGTGTTTTCAAGGGCCGTGAGTGCATTCATGGACCTTCATTGACCTGGCCAGGCTCACCCAGGCACCCTCTGCCCATTGCTCAGGAGTCTCATTTAAGCTCAGCCCTGGGATCTGAGCTATGTTATAGACGTACCTGTCTTCAGCTCTGACCTTTGCCAGTCCTGACTTGTTGACTCGATTTCAGGCATGACTTGCCCCCCCACATTTGTGTGGTGATGGTTGGGTTGTTGGTGGAACCTGCCCCTTGGAGCTCTGCAGAACCAGGCTTGGACCATTTTCTTCAGGTATCTGCATCCTTGGTGGTCAGGGTGGCACCGCTGCCTGGGTTGTGGTCACCGACCGCTCATGCYTTGCCTTTCCTTGTGGACGAACCCCACTCTTGAAGCTTTGTGACTATGTTGACAACTTTCCCATTGAAATTAGGATTACTGCATGCTTAGAAGTAACAGATGAAGGAAAAGAGGTAACAAGAAGCTTGGCTCCTGGGTAGGAAGTCTTGCTGGAACAAAAAAGGATTGTCTTCTGGAGTTTGTGRTTGACATCTCTGACTTTTTACACGTTAAGTCTGAAAAGTTTGATAGACTTCTGTCATTTTCACTTAGGAAAAAGTCTGTTTCAGTGCCTTTTGAAATACAGGTGAACTTTCCTGGATGTAACTTTACCATCTTTCAGAATCTTGCTGAACTCTAACAGACTTGGTAACTTGTATTTATATCATAATTCTTCTGCATGAGCAGTGGCTTTATGATGCATAATTATTTATTAGGAAATAATCACAGAATCAATATGCAGGGCTTGCTTCTCAGAGCCCTAAAGTGCTAAGATATGTAGCAGTGAACACAAAGAAATAAATAAAGTTGATATTAAACACTTAAATGTGCCTGAAAATAGACCTRAAAGAACCCCTCCCCCTTATATACATATTTTTCAAGAAGATATAATAAAGTATAAACCTGTTTTATGTATTCATTAACTTGGCATACACAGTTCCTTTGTGGCTTTAAGAGTGCTTTGACACATCAAAAATCAAGCTGTTATTCCTTCATGATATGCCATATTATGATTGTCAAATATTTGCTGTTGGCTTTTTTCCCCCCTCGCCCCTTCATTTTCCTATGTGGTGAGTTTCATCTCCTTCCAGATATTCCTGATTGCTGGGTAGTTTCTTGWCGAGGGAGGAAGTGACGAGAGGTTATCCTCTTTTCATGAGAAAAAGAGTCATGAGGAAGCCCTGTGAATTTTTCCCACTTCTGTCCAGTAACTTTAGAAACTGACAGTCARTTCCAGCTAAATTTGATACCTTCTTCAGGGGAGAAGGAAAGTTGCAGGGAATATTAGATGCAACAGAGGGATCAGATTTTTTCTGTTAGCTGGAGATCACATCCACTATTTGTATTGTCTGGTAATTAAAGAGGCTGAATTCGGTCTGGTGCTGTATTCTGGCTGACGTGTATACATATACCGTAACGGAGAACCTCTGACCCAAAAAGAAATAACAGAATGTCAGTGTTGGTTTTAATRGCTTAAGTTGGTACAACCTCTGTTCAAAGGATTCAACCAGACGACTCTGCTAATTTGAAGAAGGCGCAGAAATTCTTGCTGGAACTGTGTAAAAAAAAAAGCAATCTCAGTTTTGTACCAGTTTCCCCCACACATAAGATCCTTCTGGCCAGACCATGCTGCAGCTTCTGCTACCTGGTATCGTTTAGCAAAAAGGATCGAAGGCAGAAGTACTGGCTTTTGGAGAACTGCATCTCTCTTTGAAGGAAGATTGTCACTTTGGCTGCCTGGTTTTCTTTTGCATCACACTATCCTGAGTTTTCTTGCATTGAATCATTCTGAGAGATGAACTTACTTTTTGTTTCTTTTTTATTAGCCAAGTTGGTTGTTTTGTTGGGGTTTTTTGTTTTGTTTTCTAATTTTTCCTTAAATCTTTTATTCTCTTGGCCAGGAGATTTTTAACAGCATATAGATCAATTCTGTGGCACTTGCACAGAGGGAAGATCCTCTTAAATTATATCTCATAAAACACTCTCCATGTGAAGGCAGGAATCTGATATAAATGAACACTTTATTGTATCATTGCTCAAAACTAGAGACTGTTGGAATGCTTTGACTGGAGCCRAGTAAAGTATTTAAAAAGACTCCCTGTCTCCCCACAAATTAACAGCTTTCATAATTTTCTTTAAAGAAAATTACTTTAGCAATGAAAGGAAGCATCTAAATTTTTTTTATAGCCCAAATGTAGAACCTCTTAAGGAGTAAATTATCTGTTTTCTGAACAAAAAAAMCCTATTTAATTTCATTGTTGTAATTAATTCTTTCCCATACTCTGTAAGCAACTATAATTATTTAATCGAAAGAGTGACATTTCCTGATATTGATTTGCTTTTTTACTTTCCACATTCCAAGCAAGAAATTGGCATTTTGACATACTGGTCAATAAGATGTTATGTGACAATTCAAGACATCCAGGAGGGAAAATTTCTGCAAGTCTGACCACTGTTTGATGCTGAATTTTCTCTTTTGTAAAGTAAGAGTACCTAGTTTTAATCAAGACTTGAACTTTGAGTAACAAACTGTTTTACCCAGTCTTGCAGCAGCAGAATCAAATGTTGAAATTCAGGACAAGGAAGCAACACCAGGTTTTTGAAAGGGGGTGCTTGCCAGCTGCTGAGTCTAGATCTTCTGGGGTCAAGGTGTGGGGAAAAAATGGGAGCCCTGAAGTGCTCCAACAGCTCCTCCAGTGGGAGTGAGTGGAGTGTAGGACACCAGGGCAGACGACTGAATTTACYTGCCATGCTCTCTAAATGTAGCCTAAGTATCCTTATCCTCACTCCTTATTTACATGGGTGTTTTACGAGCTGTAACTGATATACTGCTTTTCCACAGCATATATGTAGTAAGTGCTATAATCTCCAGCTAAAGGGATTTTTTGCATTAAAAAAAAAAAATAATGTGTGAAACAAACATGGATTTTATTTTAAATTATTTTTTTTTTAGTTTTACTACAGAATGGTAATGGTTTTGATTTATTCTGTGTCCTAACTGGATATTCATAAGCCTCACTTTTAAGTGAAGCTCGGATGTACCARGGACTTCACAGGCTGAATCTAAGCAATCTTCCTTCAAAGAGAGAYGCAGTTCTCCAAAAGTCGGTACTTCTGCCTTCAATGCTTTTTGCTAAACRATACCAGGTAGCAGAAGCTGCAGCATGGTCTGGCCAGAAGGATCTTATGTGTGGGGGAAACTGGTACAAAACTGAGATTGCTTATTTCTTACACAGTTCCAGCAAGAATTTCTGYKCCTTCTTCAAATGTAGCAAAGTCTTTTSGTTGAATCCTTTGAACAGAGGTTGTACCAACTTAAGCCATTAAAACCAACACTGACATTCYGTTATTTTCAWTTAAGTCTCCTATTCCCAGGAGTAGGCTAATCCATCTGAGGATAAGAATATGGGTAGGTGGGATGGTTTGGTGTGCACATGGCTGAATATTAGAAGGCGGCTAGACAATGAAAAGCAAAAGCCCTCTTAAAGGGTGATTACRTTTTTTCTTCCTAGTGCTGCTGCCTGTCAGAAAGAAAACAAATTCCCACCCTCCTTTGTCTCCAACTGTTTGCGCTTTATCCAAAACTAACKGGGAAACTACAAATGAAATGATCTCCTTTACCTCACTAGGGAGTAAACAGCATTTTCCCCTACATGGTTCAGTATGTCTTGTGTMTTTGGTAATTGCCAGTGCTCTTGTGAATTAGGATACAATTTTCCACAATATGTGAAGAACTGCAAATCACTTAAGCCAAGCAAATTATCAATTTTCATTTTACTGGTAATTTGCTTTGTTAGGGGTTTATATTAAGTGCTCCAAGAAATGTCAATTTGTGTAGGGTTCTCCTTTCTGAGTTTAATTTTCTTGGCGTTGAATAATTTATTTCCTCACAATTGTCTGTGTACTATTCCAACACGTTTAAAAGCTGCAGATYTTACTCCTTATTGTTCACATTAAGACAATTTAATTAGCTGACCTTTCTACTTTCCTTTAAGACAACAACATTAAGTGCTGTAATTATTTAGGTCTTTCAAACATTTTCACCACCACATATTGATTCCAATTAATGTTTCTTACTGACTAGTTTTAATTTCTATCAAATTTACCTCTAGTTTTAAGTTTTTTTGTTTATACATTTATCTGCAAAGGACTTATTTGGTTTTATTATTGCTTCCTCCCCTTTGTGAGTCACCTTCTTCTGAGTAAGTTGTCAGTAGAAAACTGTCTTCCTGACTTCAGTGTCTTGCAACTGCACTTTRGGGAAAAAAATAGGTAATTTCTTCTTGAACTGAAGATTTCTGGGAAAATCTCAGCTCCATTAATTTATTTTTGGTCTCATGCATCTTTCCAAGAGTTTTTTCCCAGCTTTACTGGTTTCTTGATCTCCATTCTTCTTCTGTTTATTATTTTGCTTTGCAACAGCGACTGCAGGCTTCATCAAATTGGGAGCCTCATTGTGTTAAAAATTTTGGAAATACGGTGCAAACTATGTCCTTGGACCAATGCCTATGACATTAAAGGACACATCTATGATGTAATGGACACATCTAATGTTGATCATCRTTGAGGTGGATTGCTACTCTCTAAGATACTCACATGGCTGCCACTACTGCTTTGAGTGCTTCATAATATCATCTGTAAATTGTCAAATATCTTCAATGATGTGAACATTGAGGAATTCCAATTACAAGCCTTATATATTAAAATACTTTATTCTGGACAAAACAGCATAAAATCATTCAGGCAGTCTGCATCAAAATGCGAACTGAGCCTCAGTCAAAACTTCAAACTGCCAAAATTATCTGTAGAATTTCCTGTGTGTTACTCAAATACCTTTTAAAACTTTCTTAGCTAAAATTCAGTAGACAGAACTACTTTTTTCCCCAAATGGCATTTTTTGATCTTATAACAAGCAAAAAAGCTTGCCAGGAGTGATTGGCATTTTAGCGAGTGCCAATGGAAAAGTCTGCTTTGCATTTGGGATCCTTCTCTCCAATGAGCAAACTGCAATGAATTTTGTTTAAAAAAAACTACTAAGTAACAGTCAAATTCTGAACACAAAAAAATCTTAAACAAAGCAACTGTTCAAGGTGGTGGAAATCTAGTGTTTTCTGGAGCTTAGGAGGATGGATGTCTCATCCTGATTTGTATCTCTGAGATCTAAGTAAATTCTCAGTCTGCATAGAAAAGATGGCCGGATCATCTTTCRTTTTATCCCAACAATAAAGACCTTATCCATTACACAATAAATGATGAGTGTTGTGGTGAATATTAAGGAACATGCTAAATCAGGGGGTTTATGTGTAAGCTGGTGGAAAAGAATGTGTGTTTGGATGAGAAGCATTGAAAAGGTATATTTGACAAGAGACTGCTGCAATCAAGTACTCACTACAATCAAGTACACCAAGTCCAACAGAAGATGAGCCAAGACTCACCAGTTAGAACAAGAATTTTTAACAGGCGAAGTCTTTTCTTAGTCTTGCTGAATATGACTGGGACAGATTCCCAGGACACCAGACACCCCATCATGGCGTGTTGGAGTCCAGGGTAAGTGACAGTGGCATGACAGTAACATTTTAAGGACAGAGGTTCCTGCTGCTTCTGACAAGGATGCTCAGCTTCCTAAGTGATTGCACTTGCTCATGCTTGAGAGAGTAAAGTGGAAGCTGAATGCCTTCTGGTTCAGACTTTAATTGCAAGGAGCTGAGGGTTGGATGGCCGAGGGTAAAATGGTGCTTTAGCATCAGGGTGATCCTGGAGTAACTTTCAAGGAGTGCTTACCAGGTGCCTCAGGGGAACAGGGAATGAAAGAATAGATTGAAAGAAAATAAATAGCATAAAAAGCTTTAACATGGGAAGAGTTTTCTAGTGCAGAGTGTGGGASATGTAGAATTATTACTGGTGTCAATATTTTCTTGGCTTGTCTATGACATTAGTTGCAACAGAAATAATTAWTATGATTGTGTTCTGGAAAATTATGTAGATGGTGTATCAGAGATGATCCCCCTTGGAAAGGCTGGGGAGAGAAGGAACTCATCTGTAGGGTCAGAAAAAAATTGTCTTCYATGTTAAAACACTTGTACAGTAAACTGCAGTTAGGAGACAGTACTCCACAGTGATCTGCATGTGAAGTATATATGATTTCACTTGGTCCTGTTGTACAGTGATACAGGAAGAAACTTTGACTGAGTTGTCATGTATTTTAATATTGATTTTCATGCTATAACTACTACTTATGCAGAAACATGAATACTCATTGTTAAGGAAATTTAGCATAAGCCCACACCCTGGTTATGTCATTGCATTTAAGACACACAGATAAAATTTAAAAAAACTCTTTAGTTCTTTAATACTCTTTAATACTTATAAACAACTCTTGCCTGGTGGCAATGATCCTCTTCTGAGAGGGGGCAGGACAACAGGCTGCCTGTATACAATATACAGAAAAGATGCATCCTGCATGGTACTTTCTTGATATTGTAGAAATGGATCCTTGGAAAACAGCAGGCAAATACTCTTGACACTCAAATTTAAGAGATATTATTTTTCACTTCCCTTTGAACAGTTTTTTTTAAGTAAGTGAGGCAACACAGTACTGATGTGACTGCAAAGGTGTTCTCCTTACAGCTACATGCATCTTCCACATTATGACTGAGGCAAGGTCGGCTAAGCCSTTACCTAGCTTTAATTGACAGGCTTGATCATGTCATATTGATAGAGTTTTTACTCCTCTTTCTCTTCTGAGATGTGTTTAAGTGTATGTGGCTTTTTTATACTTGTGAGAGAAGCATTTCTTTCCTGCCCAATGTGAAGCTGAGACACAGAAATGCTGACTGACTTGCCCAAGATAATACCACAGAGGAATACGAGGGATAGGAAAATAATTCAACCACCCTGACTTTCCAAGCTCTTCTCTAAATATCAAACCTCTTTGTAAATACTGTGAACATTTTTAAAGGCTGTTACAAAAATAATACAGGCTTTACCCTGTGACAACATCTCCTTTCCATGCTTTTGTTTTAGCCTGTCTAGGTTATGTCATTATAGACTTTCTTTACCATATAGATTTAGAAGCTTTTTCACAAGGACTTGAACACTTTATTTTGAATATTTCTCTGCAGTAGCAAGATTCCCGTTCTTGCAGGAAATTGTTTAGGTGTGATTTGTTTGTTTTTAGAGTACACTGATTTTCAGAGCAACATGTTACTTTTGCATAGTTCTATCCAAAATATCCAGCCCAGGTTAAGCCAACAGACAAAACTGACCAAAATATCTGGTCAAACTACTGATAAACAGCAAAGGATGTTTTCCTCTCCTACTCCACCTCTTCTTCAAACAAAAAAAAAAAAAAAACCTGCTGTTTCCAAAAAACATTTCACGGTAGGGGTGGGCTTTTTAGCAAACAAATCCTGTCCATATGGTTGTCAGAGATATTATCTTAAATGAGGAAACAAGAATGAACTCCTCATCAAGCAAGACAATTATACAAAAACATCCGAATCAGTCAACTGCACAATGATTGTAAAGGAAAGCAGCTTAACATTCTGTCAGACAAATGTCTTACTGACCGCAGCCACAGCTGCCGTTGCTGTTGCTGTTGCTATCGCTGATGTTCAGGAAGGCTGGGCTCACTGGAGCTTCCCTCAGTGTTGAAGCATCTTGATGCTCTGATTCTCCCAACCCTTGTACATATTGAAGGAGTGTGTCCTTGCTTACACAGGGTGAAGGGGTGTTATAAGAGATCTCTACCTGGCATACCTCCAGCTTGAAGCACCTGGAGCAAATAAAGCAGATGTCCCAAATACTTACCAGTGCATTGAATTTTTTTAATGCCCCTGAATAATTTTTTGGCTCAAGCCCGACTCATTTAGGATAGTCTGCAACTTAACTCCTGAGGTTCATCACAAGGCATTTCCTGCATTGCCAGGCAATTCTGAAAACAGACCAGAGGACTGAGGTACAATTCAGTAAATAATTTTAATCATCTGCCTTATCTATCAGAGCCTCGATTCCCTTCAAAAGAAGAAAATATCTGTTAAGGTAATCTAAATCATTAGTGCTTGGAARCTGATTCCTAAGCAGAGCAGATGGACAATCAGGAAATAAAGGGATAAGAAACTAGAAGAAAATAGCAGAGACATTTGTGTGTTCATTACCCAACAGTTCAGATGACAATCCCCTCTTAAAGGATGCACTCAGTGAATGACCAACAGTTCGAATGCAGTAGAAAACTTTTCACTATGGAGATATAAAACCATTTCAAGTCCTAAAAGAAGAGTCTATCTTGGTCAAATATAGAAATACCTTCTCACCATTGTCCACTTCTAATGTGAGTTTGGTGCCAGCTCTTTGGTACCAGGGTAGCCTCTTCAAGTTGCTATTGTTTCATGGGGCATTTGCAGCTGAGAGTATGCTATTGTAAGAAATGACAGTGCTTAGTGCAATAAGTTGTACTCAAGACGTTAATATTTTAATCCTTGGTGTAGTGGCATACTAGTAGTTTTGCTAAAAGCAATGAGGGTGTGACCATCAGGCCTCTCCTCTGTGAAGTCTTAGGTTAGATTTTCTGAATGCAGCAGATCATGCACTTAACAGCATCCATCATGACCATTACTGGATACTATGCTATATGAGATCAAGAGATTTAAAAAAATTGAAATAGTCTTCTATCCAAGACTGCTAGAACATGGCTTCCAGACAGGGGAATCAGAGATACACCTGACTATTGCCTCTCAAGCTGCTGCTTAGAGCAGTTTGCTATTTTTCTATTAATTGTGTCAGGAAACAATGGAACTTGTTTAGGAAGGTTCGATTTATCACTGTTATCTTAAATGTAGATACTGTGCTARGTGTATATACAGCTAATAATTCATGCTATCAGTGTGTATGGACTTCCATTGTGTCCATTTCCACTGACAAAGGGTGGCCAACTTCTCCAGGAAGAGAAAGGGAGATATACACCCACTGGTGCTTAACAAAGGGAGAAGGCTCAAAACCAGTTTATGCTGTTGATTGGTATGGGCCATAATTTGTTGTTCTGTCAAAGCGTCAGCAAGCCAGTTGTAGGAAATGATGAGCAATCTTAAAACTGATTGTAAATTACATCTGATTGATTGGCAAAGTAATCAGCTGAAGCTGAGGGAACCAACACTGGGCATGCAGAACACCKTCTCCTGCCATCAGGTCATGCAGCTGCAGCAAGTTCAACAAAATGGCAAATCTTTCAGTGCASAAAAGAGCACAGACTTGACAGTCCAACCCCGTGCAAACACTTCACTTAAGTATCTTTGGGTGTTTTGTTTCCCCTGTTACTTGCTCTTGGCTAGTATCCATCCACTCAGAGCCTCTTCAAATGCCTGCTTGTGCACTTTATACAGCAATTTTGTTTTATTGGACATTCATTACAGTGCCCAGTTTCTGTGTAAAATTGCTATGTACTTATTAGGAGAGATGTTGGCACTCGAATTACACTTTTTTCTCAAGAGGTTTCCCTGCTTTTTCACCTGCCTATTCAGTGACCATTAATGTGGATGAAAAGCATGGGCTGCAGGGAAATGATTAGAAAAGTTCCCTGMCACAGTAATGATTTTACTGTGTCTATTTTGATTTCTTGCACAGTTAGTTAAACATGAGTAGACTCAACAAAAGAATCATATTGGTGAGTTAAGTCCTGCGTGGGCAGTATACATGGATAAAAATATGTAATATCTACCTTATATAAAATATATATTTACAACACACACTTAAGCCTTTTCTGGAGGGCCTTCCTAGACAATGTGAATCTTTTATAATAGGAATTGTGTTAAAATTCTTTGAAGCTTGGTGTGTAGACTTGCTGAAATGTTAGTTGTGCCAAGTAASATGAAAATTGTCCCTTCTCTCCAGACTGGAAAATAAGGGAAATGATTAATCCCTTAGAACCAGATCGCTGGAGCCATTTCGTGAAACTCAGATATTTAGAAWTTTTTCTTTGTGGGTGTGCAGGCTTTGTTTAAAGTTGCTGCAATTATTTAAGTAGGAAGACGCAGACAATAAGCACAAGAAGACAGAAAACACTGGCAGTGCTAAAGGTGTCTGCAACTGAGCCATTCAGGCCATGGTGCAGAACTGCACACTACCCATACTGCTCAGGACTAGCTCCTTGTGGAGCACGAAGTCTGTACTCACACCATAGAGCACCTAGCCTGGATCTCCTCCAACTCCTAAGAAGTGCACTTGGAGGGCATATTTTTATACTTTTTTAGCTCAAGGTGCACTCCAGAAAGGTTAAAAGTCCTCTGCCATAACTTGCCAGAAGTGCCAGACTTGGCAAAAGCCAAATGTACTTATTGTATGCTTTGGACTGTGGCAGCAGATGAATGGGATTGTTGAGAGGAAAAAGCACCGTGGATCACTCCTTAGGAGTGTGGGAGGGAAAGAGGACTATCTGAAACACTTCTCCTGACTTTACCCTCAGAGAGAACTAGTTGGTTCCTTCAAAAGCTAACCCTGAGAGCTAACCAATATACAGAGAGTGATACCCAGGGTCTTAGAYTGATGACCAGGCTTTGCTTTCATTAGCACAGCAAGAGCAGATCAAGTAGATTGAAGCAGGTGATGACAAAAATTTWATGTATGTGCTTCAGACATTTCAGGTGTTTTACCTTAGGTTAGCTCTAGTCTGGTCTGTGGSCAAAATATCCCCAATAAACATGTAGCCTGAAGCTGTCCAAAATAAAATTATGTCTCTGAATATCTTCTCTCAGAACAGGAGAACTTTCAGCAGACCATTCTCAGAAGTGCCATGCTGCCCTTTCATCTGTCTTATGGAAATGATGGTAGGAGGCTTGTTGTGTTGTGTTTGTTTTTTTTTTTTTTTTTCTTTCTGATGTCATCCCTTTTAGAAGGTGGAATAAAGCTCCGTTTCTGCTCTTGGCTAAAGTCATGGCTTATTTCTGTTCCAGATCCTAGCTGTCCTGTTCTTCCTGATTCATGAGCAATACCATGGCACTGTCACCAAATTCCTCTCTCCTGCCAAGCTCCTGGTTTGGTCATTGGACACAGGCAGGTCCAGCAGGGAGGGGTAACTCATGTGTCTGCAGAATATGGTTTGGAGGAAACTCTTGACGACCTGTTACCAATGTTCCTAGACTTCTTTATGGCTCATTTTCCTGCACCTTCTCAACAGCACTGCTCTGTCCCAGTCAGAGGAAGTTTATGGATGTAGGAACAGAGCTCAGGGTAGTAGAAGTGTAGTGTCCTCAGTGCAGAACTGGAAGGTGCAGAGAGGCAGAGTTGAGGCCCTCTGCTATAAGTTGTCACCGCAACTTTGCAATAGCTGAGCAAATTTTTGGGAGCCCATACTTAAGCTAAAGAACATGATTTTCATAGCTTCCCAAGCTCTGTGGTCTCTGACACGTACTGGTTAATGATTAGCTAGTTTAAGACTGGCAAGTTGGCTGTGGTCAAGATGGTTGAGGTCTCCATAGCCATCATCCAAATACCGTCCCTTTGATTGCCAACATCCMCCTCCCTCTTATACAAAGCCATGTAGCCTTTACTTTGTGTCCATTCCTGAAGTGTATGAGCACTGCTTGGCATCTTCAGCACAATCCAGTGCAGCTGTTGACTTCATGTCAGTACAAGCCTTGTAGTTTGTTCTGCAGGCCTTGGTGAAACACTTAGGCAGGCTTACAGATACATAGGGAGATTTTGCAGGAGAACATGCAATGCCTGATTGCTCTGATTTCCAGTCTGAAGTGACTGCTTGTTTCTATGTCAGTGCAGAGCCTTTTATGGCATTTGGGTACCCGTCTGTGTGGTCAGAAAGGCTGCCTACCCCTGTGCTGCTGGGTAATGCTACCCTACCTGGTCAGCACGGGAGTGTACACAGTTTGCCTTTGTTCTTTTGCATGCTGTGTGGAAATACGTAGTTGATAAGCTTACTGCAAGTGGGTGGTTGGTCACCACAGTCACAAATGCCCTGCTGTGCCATGCAAAACCTCTGTGAGATTGCAGGAGAGTTCTTCCACCCCAACTGGAACAGTAAGGACCAGTATCTTCAGCAACTGCATGAACAGCCCTCATCACAGTTCCCAAATGTTGCCAGCTAGTACCTATGTGATCTTTGCCYTCAGTGGAGAGGGAAATGATCACCAGGCTTCCCACCGAGAAGCAAGAAGCAGACTTGGTGAGATGGCAGGTGGCACTGAAGGGATAAAAAGCAATAGCTTGTATGTCTATCTCTTTACCTTTCCCTTACCTTCTAGAGGTGTTCAATCCATAATGTCTTTTGGGCAAGCGGTGGTTATGCTGAACGTGCCTTCCCTTGCTGTTTGTGCCCTTTTTGACCTTGTTGCATGCTGCTGGGCTGCCTGCATTTGGCTGCTTCAGCACCCCTCAGGATTTCTCACAGGCTGAACAGTTTGTTAGAGAGATATGTGGCTCGTGAGCTGCAATGTAGAGTTCTGCTGGTGAGAGGGGGGCGGAAGGGGAGATTTGCTAGCTCTTCACTTCTTCAGGTGAAGGTGGGGTTAGCGGGGGCTATGGTAAGTGGAAGATTGATAAGTCCTGTCTTAGCTGCTGCCAGAGCTCACTGTGAGGCTGGATAAAGGCTAGAGAGGAGGTGATGGTTAATTAGGTCCTGCAGGGCAAAATCCAGCCTTCTCTGCTTTGGCCAAGGAAACTTTCTCTTTCCCCTTCTGCAGTCAAACGAGAGCTCTGGTTCCGTGGTCCCTCACCACCACCACTTTGTCTCTTCAGCTCTGATAAAAAAAACCTGTCTGACCTAATGCCTTGGTTTTGCCTGAAACATCCAATTAATGTCCTGCTGCTCCGTGCCCCCAAATTCCCTGCTACAAAGGGTTTTTGTAGCCCAGCTTTTTTATGCATGTGTGCATACTCTTGTTGTGGATATGTGTGTTTTGACATGGGCTTTTGTGAAAAGGRTGTATTTCTGGGAAAGAATGAACAGCGTGAAAAGGTGTATAGATAAACAATTCCTTGTATTCAGAACCAAGGATGAAAAGAGCTTGATCAGACCTGATATGTTCACAGGTAATTGTGCTTTTACAGCACATTTCACTATTATGTCAGTCATATTGAATACTTTTCAGGCATGTTAAGAGGCCTTTGCATTATAAAGGTGCTTCTACTATGTGTAGGTCTGGTGAGAGCTTGTTACAGATTATAAGCCTGCTGCTTTTTCCTCACTACTACTTAATTTGTATCTTCACTTATGTTAATAAGTTGGAAAAAAAAATTCAGGCTTTTCATAACTCTTCAATGTTTATGTTGCAGCACATTTTTCCTTGTACATGGAAAACGCTTTTCACCATGATCTTTCAAATCCCACCTTTGCTGACCTACCTAGACATGCCTAGACTAAAAAAAACAACCCACTATTATTTTCCTCTGTAGTATTGATCCTTCTGAGGCAGATGTGCTTTAAGATAGCCTAGAGTAGTACATGTGCACACCTGCAATAAGCATTTTAAGCCCTGGATACAGAGCCATGTTTGTGCTCTGACACTGTTTAATGTCATAAACATGATAAAAAATAACAATCAATACAAAATTAATATTTTTAATACATATCTCCAAGAAAAGCTATAATTTTGTACAGAAGAAGGGATCACAAATTAAAAATTGGTAAGGTTTAAGCAAGTATAATGTCTTAAATACTTTTTTTGTGTTGTCTTTGCATTTAAAAAATAAATGTAATTTTTCTAGTTATTTGCTACTGGTGTTGCTTTTTATAATAGCAAATCTTTCCATGGAGAGAAGATCCCATGATTTATTGAACCATTTATTTATAAGCACCTTGCTGGGAGATTTCCAGTCAGTGGCTAAAACTGCTCTGGCAGCTAATTATAAATGCTTTAAAAATCGGTGGAGGAAATATTATCAGGGCCACATTTGTAACCTAAAAATACTAAACCTGGAAAGTAACTTGAGATTGTATATCTAATGATACTTACTACTTTTATTATAATAGCACCCAGAAATTCCCACTGAAATAAGAGTCTCATTTATAGTTCATTATAAAATCTTCTCATAAGGCTTGGAAGAAGCACATGGCTTCCTTTCCCTTCATTCCCCCCCAGCTTGCCCCTGAAAGTACACCACCACACACCCCCCCGATTTATACTATGTGTATATCTCTTTGGGTGTGCATTTTGTGATTCATGATGGATGATTAATAATGGGCTTTAGAGCTCTTCTATCAGGACCATGTTTACTTGGTAAAAGACAAAGAATTTATAGCCTAAAACCAGTCATGTATAATATGTATACTACAAATACTGGATGTATGGYAAGTGAAACAGCCAGCACGTGGGATAGATGAGAAATTGGACAAAAACCACAATGACRTGGAAGGATGTCTAGAAGGAGAGGAATGGGAAAGTGAAGCGTCTTGTTTAGGATCACATAGCAGGTCAAAGGACATAGAAAGAGTGAATCCAGGCTGTCTGATCCCCAGCCCAGAACACCAGATTACACTGTATTCAGTGTAGTTTTGCATCGTTGCAAAACAGCTCAACCAAGTAGTGATCAGACATTCCAATCCTGCGTCAAATTGCTGAGAGAGAAATTCCCATCAAGGAAACCTGTGCGTTTCATCCTTTCAAAATAAATTTGRCCCAGATGATTGCAATTAAATGAGAACTTTGTTGCAAATATTTTGTACTAAAAAATATTGATTTTGCGTAATAGCCAGGATGTGTTCCTAAGAGATCTCATTCATTTATTTGTATGTATATAGATGTATGAAAATGTGGTTTTGATTAGAGCAATTGAAAGCATTCCATCTTCTGTACATGCTTTCTGTTTTTGAAAGATTAATTACCGATTAAAAAGTGCAATTTGGAAGTTGCCGTTATAAAACAGTACTGTCTCCAGTGCCAGGTGCTGGGTAACTGTGTAGGGTGGTAGTTTTCTAGGACCTGATCCTGGAGCAAATATAATTTTGGCTAATCTTGTGGCTCAGGGTAATTTTTGTGCGATTGTATGAAGATTTACTTGCCTTTAGGGCTGAGTTGTTCAGGGCTACACACTTGTTTACTAGCTTTYGTCTGAAGAAGTTGAATTGGAAGTCATCTTTCTTAGGAGTAATTGTGTCTCCTTCCTGCAGCCCTTATTATGCTGGGAAGAAGTCAACAGTGGAAAGAACAGGTTCCCAGCTGCTGAGACATTTTTACCTGTCTCATGGTGGGGAAAATGTTGGCTTCATGTAGGAGCATTGTACAACTGAATGGTAATGTATGTGTCATCAGCTGACGTGGAAGGGGCTGTAGGACATGGTTCTTCCCTGCTCTTGTAACCACCAACGTGGCAGAGAGTCGATGGTCAAYCTCACTAATCTGGCCTTAGTGTTACAAGACTGATGGGTCTTGACACTGTCTCTGACATTGGGCTCTAACCTTGGGGCTATCATAATATAGATATAGTAAATGGTGATGATAAAAAAAMCAAAGAATTTTTCCACAAGAAATGCTGATTATAAGTAAACTATTATAATCAAGTGCCCTGTCGTTGCTTTTATAGAATCACAGAATGGTTGAGGTTGGAAGGGACCTCTGGAAGTCATCTTGTCCAACCCATCCTGTCCCCCCACCCACAGGCAGGGCCACCTAAAGCTGGTTGCCCAAGACCATGTCCAGAAAGCTTTTGAATATCTTCAGTGAGGGAGACTCCACAGCCTCCCTGGGCAACCTAAGTGATTAACATGAGCATTGTTCAGTGCTGACCAAAGGTGTTATATAGAGGATGTAATGGATGTTAACATGCTTGTGCTTTTTGTGACATTTCAGTGAGCTCTCCTTGGACCAGGAAGGATTAAAAATATGACCTGTAATAAAACCCTAATAAACTCTGCTTCAGCAACTCTGCTATGTCCCTTGAGGTGATAGTGGTCTCCTCACTGAACCCATCCCCACATGCTGAAGTAGAGAGCTAATTCTCTCTGCACTTATGAAAAAGAGGTTCAAATCTTTCCCGATGGCAAGGCTGCTTTGAGGAATAGGGCCAAAAAACAGCATTTCAGGTTACTCAAGGACAAGAGCACTGTGAAAGCTTGCCAACTGATTAACTCTACAGGAGTGATGCTCACTGGACTCCTACAGAGGTAAAGCCAGCATCGTGTACAGTCCTGCCAATTTAGTAAGTGCTTCACTATCCAAAGGTCCTACTAATCCTCAGGGATCTAGACTGCTTTATGGTTTTTGGCCAAGCAGTGGCAGCATGACAGTTGTCTAACAAGTGCATGGCTCTTGAATGGTAAAGTTTATCCCTAAAATGGCAAATCTTCTGCTCTGCATCTCCTGAATGCTTTCTGACTCATAAATTTCTGCTGAACAAGAAGAGTTACAGAAACAGAAGTATTTGGAAAAAGCCACACTATGAAGTGAATTGGTATGAGAAATGCAGTTCCTGGAACTGCTGGAGTGTGGAAATATCAGCAACAACAGGAAAAATAGCRGAGTTTATCAAAACTGTGCTCAGCTTGCCCACATTAGCTCTCTGTGCAGTATGTCTGAGGTATACATGCAGTATAGAAGTTGACTTTTTCTGAACAACATCAGAAGGCAAATCAGAAGCCGACTGCTGTGGCCTGGAGGTCAGATGAGGATAGAGGTACCATCAGCCAGCTGAGCGATGTAGAAATGTCAGCCTATTAAGCTGAAAGAAGAGGACTGTGGAAATTTTTAAGGCTTGATTTCTGTATCTCTAGCACATGCACTCCCTGTTAGTTATAACTTCATGACAGAAAGTGCTACTTTTGAAGATATTTGCGTCTCTGATGCTGGATGAACAGTTAAGAGTTTGAGTGTGAGACTTAATAGAAGATTATTAGGCTCTACATAATTCTACGAGAACTAGATCATTTTACATCTTGTTCCCAGAGCAATATATTTCCAATGAACAGTACCCAAAATTAGAAGTCTATCACATACTGTGGTGAAATATGCTGTAGCATTTCATGGGGGTATAATGCAAGTCATAAGGTATCAAATCCATGGTTCATCTCATCTTCTATTGTCTTCAATAGTAGCTGCAGAGAAGTAGCTACAAAAAATATGTGCTGAAAAAGATAAAAAAGCCTGCTTACTTCCAAAAGACTTGCTATTAATAGCTAACACACACTGGTTTAAATTATGGGGTTTTATGTCCCTACCCAAAACTTGGATCATTAAGTCAGTAGTGTTGTTAGTCATATAACTGTCCAGTCTCCCTTTGTATCATGCAGCTGTGTATTGCACAGCCTAATTATTCATTGTCTAGAAATAATCAGCAATTGTCCCTTCTTGTTTTATTGAAGGCCTCCTTTATGCCAGGCGGGAATAGTAGTCCCCATTCCTCCTGCCACACAGCATTTGTTTTTTAACACTGTATTATGTCCCCTTGTGCTTGTTTAATTTCTCCGCGAAATAACACTATTCTTTGCAATCTCTATTCATGGAGGAGGGCTTTATTTCATAGAATCATAGAATCATAGAATGGTTTGGGTTGGAAGGGACCTTTAAGATCATCTAGTTCCAATTGCCCTGCCATGGGCAGGGACACTTTCCACTACACCAGGTTGCTCAAAGCCCCATCTAACCTGGCCTTGAACACTTCCAGGGATGGGGCATCCACAACTTCTCTGGGCAACCTGTTCCAGCACCTCACCACCCTCACAGTGAAGAAGTTCTTCCTTATATCTAATCTAAATATACCCTCTTTCAGTTTAAAGCCACTACCCCTTGTCCTACATACGTGTCCTTCTTATGCTGGGGGCCCCAGAGCTGAGCACAGTACTCCAGGTGGGGTCTCACAAGAGTGGAGTAGAGAGGGAGAATCACCCCCTCAACCTGCTGGTGATGCTTCTTTTGATGCAGCCCAGGATACAATTGGCTTTCTGGGCTGCAAGCAGATGTTGACGGATCATGTTGAGCTTCTCACCAATCAACACACCCAAGTCCTTCTCCTCAGGGCTGCTGTCAGTCCATTCTCCRCCCAGCCTGTATTTGTGCTTGGGATTGCCCCGACCCATGTGCAGGACCTTGCATGTGACTTCGTTGAATTTCATGAGGTTCGCATGGGCCCCCTCTCAAGCCTGTCAAGGTCCTTTGGATGACATCCCTTCCCTTCAGCATGTCAACCACACCACACAGGTTGRTGTCATCAGCAAACTTGTTGAGGGTGCACCCAATCCCACTGTCTATGTCACTGACAAACATGTTAAACAATGCAGGTCCCAACATTGACCCCTGAGGAACATCACTTGTCACTGGTCTCCACTTGGACTTCGAGCCATTGACTGCAACTCTTTGAGTGCAACCATTCAGCTGAGTGGCCCATCCGTCAAATCCATGTCACTCCAATTTAGAGACAAGGATGTCGTGCAGGACAGTGTCAAATGCTTTGCACAAGTCCAGGTAGATGACGTCAGTTGCTCTTCCCTTATCCACCAACACTGTAACCCCATCGTAGAAGGCCACCAAATTTGTCAGGCATGATTTGCCCTTAGTGAAGCCATGTTGGCTGTCACCAATCACCTCCTTATTTTTCATGTGCCTTAGAACAGTTTCCAGGAGGATCTGCTKCATGAACTTGCCAGGCACAGAGGTGAGAGTGACTGGTCTGTAGTTCCCCGGGTCTTCCTTTTTTCCCTTTTTAAAAATGGGGGTTATGTTTYCCCTTTTCCTGTCAGTGGGAACTTCACCAGACTGCCACGACTTCTCAAATATGATGGACAGTGGCTTAGCAACTTCCTCCACCAGCTCCCTCAGGACCCACGGATGGTTCTCATCAGGTCCCATGGACTTGTGCACCTTCAGGTTCCTTCGATGGCCTCGAACATGAACTTCTCCTACAGTGGGCGATTCTTCATTCTCCCAGTCCCTGACTTTGCCTTCTGCAACTTGGGCGGTGTGGCTTGAGCTCTTGTTGGTGAAGACTAAGGCAAAAAAGTCATTGAGTACCTCAGCCTTCTCCATATCCCAGGTGACCAGGTGTCCCGTTCTCTTCCGGAGAGGGCCCATATTTTCCCTAATCTTCCTTTTATCACCAACGTACCTATAGAAGCTTTTCTTGTCGCCTTGACATCCCTGGCCAGATTTAATTCTATCAGGGCTTTAGCTTTCCTAACCTGATCCCTGRCTGCTCAGGCAATTTCTCTGTATTCCTCCCAGGCTACCTGTCCTTGCTTCCACCCTCTATAGGCTTCCTTTTTGTGTTTGAGTGTGTCCAGGAGCTCCTTGTTCATCCGTGTAGGCCTCCTGACATTTTTGCCTGACTTCCTCTTTGTTGGGATGCATAGCTCCTGAGCTTGGAGAGGGTGATCCTTGAATATTAACCAGCTTTCTTGGGCCCCTCTTCCCTCCAGGGCTTTATCCCATGGCACTCTATCAAGCAGGTCCCTGAAGAGGCCAAAGTCTGCTCTCCTGAAGTCCAGGGTAGTAAGCTTGCTGTGCACCCTTCTCGGTGCCCTAAGGATCTTGAACTCCACCATTTCATGGTCACTGCAGCCAAGGYTTTCTTGAGCTTCACAGTCCCCACCAGCCCCTCCTTGTTGGTGAGAACAAGGTCCAGATAGCACCTCTCTTCATTGGCTCCTTTATGACTTGGAGAAGGAAGTTATCATCAACGCATTCCAGGAACCTCCCAGGTTGCTTATGCCCTGCTGTGCTGTCCCTCCAACAGATATCGGGGTGGTTGAAGTCCCCCATGAGGACCAGGGTTTGCGAACGTGAGGCTGCTCCTATCTGTCTATAGAGGGCCTCATTCGCTTGGTCTTCCTGGTCAGGTGGCCTGTAGCAGACCCCCACTGTAATGTCACCTGTCCCTGCCCTCCCTTTAATCCTGACCCATAAGCTCTTGGTTGCCTCCTCATCCATCCCCAGGCAGAACTCCATGCAGTCCAGCTGGTCATTGACATAGAGGTTGACACCCCCTCCTCGTCTCCCCTGCCTGTCCTTCCTAAAGAGCCTGTATCCTTCCATCCCAACACTCCAGTCATAGAAGCCATTCCACCACGTCTCCGTGATGCCAACAAGATCATAGCCCTGCTCCTCTTGTTTATTCCCCATGCTACGTACGTTTGCACAGAGACATTTCAGTTGGGCCCCCGATGAAGCTGTCTTACTGGCTGGAGTTCCTTTGTGCTGCTCTTCAGGTGCTCTCCTGTTGACCTGTGATCCTTCCCCAGGCTCTGGGCATCTATTGCTGGCACTGGCATCAAACTGGTAGGAGTGGGATGGATTGAGGTTCCCCTCCCCCGGCAACTTTAAAGCCCTCTTCACCAGCTTGGCAAGCCTATGACTGAAGATGCTTTTCCCCTTCTCTGACAGATGGACCCCATCAGCCCCCCAGTAGACCAGGTTTCTCAAAGCGAGTCCCATGGTCTAAGTAGCCAAACCCCTGGCTGTGGCACTAGTCCTGTAACTATTTCTTGATTTGCCAGATTTGACTGGCCCTTTCAAACCCCTTCCCTTTGATAGGGAGGATTGATGAAAAAACTACCTGTGCTCCCGAGTCCCTTACTGCCGCTCCCAGGGCTGTGTAATCCTTCTTGATATTCCTCAGACTGCTCCTGGCTGTGTCACTGGTGCCCACATGAAACAACAGCAGCGAACAGTAGTCAGTGAACTGTATGAGGCCTGGTAGTCTCGGTGACATCTCTGATACAAGYCCTCGGWAAGCAGCACACGTCTCTAGAAAGTGCGTCAGGTTGGCAAATGGGTGCCTCCGTACCTCTCAGAAGAGATGCACCTACTAATATCACCCYGCAATTAGCCACAGTACTATCACCCTGCATATTTATATATGGCCTTTCAAAATGAAAACCTGTTCAAATACTCTTTAAATTTAAATACTATTTAGTAGTATACCAACCATCTTTGAATCTTTCTGATGTAAAATCGAAGTGGCCAAATGAAAATCACATCCTATTTTATATCACTAAATCAATCCATTTTCCCTCAGTCGTTATGCAGGTTTTTTTTCCATAGTTTCACATATGAGAAGGAGCTTTCTGTACCATTTTGCGAAAGTATGAAAGCAGTTTCTAATTTCTCTTCTCAGAATTTGTTTTTGTGTGATGTTCTCAAAATGATTTAACAACACTAAGTATCCTAGTGTAAAGCACTGTTTTGTGGTTTCATTTTTTCTAATCATGATAATTTCTACTGCCTTGCACCCATGTTCCCTTCTCTCCTGTCTTTATCTAATTACACTGTAATTAATATTCTCTGTGAGTAGAAGTCTATGCAGGCACAGGAGTCTTCATAATTTACAGAATTAACACTGCCCCCAGTGCATTAAACCAAATTCTTCCACTGAATTCAGAAAAGTTGAAATTCAGCCCATACATGTAAGACATTAAGGCCGAATAATTTGACCACCTACTTAATAGATTTTAGTCTGGAGGTTCTTGATGGGCATGTCCCTTAGAAAGACATCTAAACTTGATCTCAAGACTCCCAAGTGATAGAGAAGGCACCWCCTCTCTGATTAAGTTATTTTCCCGGTTAATTATCATTAGTTTTACAATACTGCTATTTATTCCTCATCTGAATATTTCTAGCTTCATAATTTGCATGTTAAATCTTGCTATTGGCTTTTGGGGATAATTTTTCTTTTGTTTTTGCTATATTAAAGACCTTTTACTACAGGAAATTGTATCCCCAGAGAGATACTTACGCATCTCATTCATTTATATCTCAGTTTCTTCATAATTTTGAGAAATATTTTCTCTACAGTGTGATTCACAGAACTTGCCAGATATTATGACCCCCCTTATGTAAGGACCACCCTTCCATCTTTTTTCATATGTTACCCCAGTATTATTTATGATTGTTATTGCCCATGGGGGGAGAATATTCTGTTGAGAAAAAAAGAAATTAAAAAATCCTATGAAATCCTATGAATCTGGAATGAACACAGAGATCAGCTAAAGCAATTTTTCATTTCAGAAATTGCTTAATAGAAAATAAACTGTATAATAATGCTTTTGAATTCAGACCTACACCCAGAGAAGAAGAGCACCAAAACTCTGTGGTGTATCCTCTACCGTAAATTATGAATCATAAAATCACAGAATCATAGAATATAGATTCATTTAGGTCAGAAAAGACCCTTAAGATCATTGAGTCCAACCGTAATCCTAACACTGCCAAGCTGGAGTAAACCATGTCCCGAAGTGTCACATCTACATGTCTTTTAAATATCTCCAGGGATGGTGACTCAACCACTTCCCTGGGCAGTGTGTTCYAATGCTTGGCAACCCTTTCAGTGAATACATTTTTCCTAATATCCAATCTAAACCTACCCTGGTGCAACTTGAGGCCATTTCCTCTTGTCCTATCACTTGTTACTTGGCAGAAGAGACCAGCACCCGTCTCTCTACAGCCTCCTTTCAGATAGTTGTAGAGAGCGATAAGGTCTCCCCTCAGCCTCCTYTTCTCCAGGMTAAACAACCCCAGCTCCCTCAGCCGCTCCTCATAAGACCTGTTCTCCAGACCCTTCACCAGCCTCGTCGCCCTTCTCTGGACACGCTCCAGCACCTCAGTGTCCTTCTTGTAGTGAGGGGCCCAAAACTGAACACAGTATTCGAGGTGTGACCTCACCAGTGCCG